>MU866280.1:0-56968 GCA_033296915.1 Triangularia setosa | reverse complement strand
GGTATGTAGATTAGGCAGTTATATTGTTCGGTGTTGATCCCTGTTCGGATTGGTACATGCCCCACAGGTTAAACTTACCCCTGCGGTAGAGTATCCTCACTCAAATGATCGACTTCCAAGCCTCGCAGCCAAGCCATACAACAGGAGACTTCTTATCAACGAACTTTCCCGACAGATACTTATGCCCAACTACTTCTAGAAAACAAAAGGAAAGTCAAGAACAATCACGTCGTCGGGCGTTCACGCCGAGACAGAACGGCTTATCAATCACCTTACAAACCAAAGATATGAGAGCCGGAAGGACCGAATCCAAAACTCCTGTGCTGATGCTCTTGGCCTCCAAGCCTTGGAAATCTTGGAAGATGGAACAACCAAGAGTCGATGCTCCTTCAGAACCACTTTGCCAATGCTGCCAAGGAGCGACAAGAAATTCACCTCATGATAGCATCAGGCCTGAGCCCTTGAGCTAGGATTTCGTCAGGTAAAGAATGCAAGAATCGGCATCCGTTTCTCAAAAAATGCAAGCATGGCATTGATTCAGAAATCCAAATTTCAACATGACCGAAACCAAGACACATTCGACACTGGTGTAGATGGCAGAAGTGCTTGACAGCCCTGCGGAAAGACCGAAGATCCGGCATTGTTTTGCCGAGAAAAGTGGGCCTGGCTCGAAATAGGGGCCCCTTGCGGGCCACTCTGTGCCCCCACGCAATTGTAAACAAACTGGCACTACTGTCAAATTCTCGTGAGCGCTTGCTACTACTCAAGTTACTACTAGTCGATCATCTGCAGTTTCCAGCCGCTTCTTCCAAGTCTCACTCACATGCTGTGATGTCGTTCTCAGATCAGCAGAGGCTCTTGATCTCGACCAACCAAAGAACGACGACCAACAGCAGGATCACCAGCAGCCAAGAGACTCGGCACAGGTATCCGGATCTTGAAAACCTCCAGCCAAGCTAAGCCAAGTAGAGCCAAGCAGAGGCCGAGACTTGGTGAGACGATTGCACACCAATGGCTCCTTGATACCAAGACTGATCAGACACGAACCCATCTCCTTATCTCACATCCTTTCCCACCAAGTGAGAGAGCCTTTGCCTCGTCAGGGCTGTCTCTGTTTTGTTCCTCGCAGCTCTCAGTTGCCTCGGGAGCTGTCCAACCCCCATGCTGAGAGGGATGCGAGAGAGACGCTGGTTCTCACGATCTGACTTCATCTGCGGCAGGCCAACGTTTTACTTTCAAGGAGATACATCAGGACCAAGACTCTTGGTCTACACTTCCCCAACGGGAAATGGATGTGCGAAGATGCTGGTTGGTACCTGTATCTGCCCACGCGGCCCGCACAAAAATGCCGCCGAATGTCTCCCCATTTCCTGCCGGTGATGGAGTGATTTTCCATTTCTCTTTTCCTTTCTTTCTTGTCTTGGTTTTCCCACATTCTTTACACAGCTGTTGTTCTTGGTTAAAATTGTCAAGTGCGAGTGGGATGATGACACAGCTGGCCTGCGTCTGGGATATCAAGGTTAACGGTTGCTAGTCGATTTTGCGCTATTTCGCTTCTTGGGTTCTGTTCTCTTTTGATAATCTCTTATTTTGTCTCTTTGGTTCTCCCTCCTCTTCCTTTCGGTCCTCCCTTCTCTCTCCTCAACATCAACACTACCAACTGGAACTTGCTGGCCAAGCAACGTGACCTCAACATACACACTCCCCCCCGATCAAGGCTTTGGTGCCGCCCAAGCATCCCGTGTCACCAATCATGCCTGTCCTTAACGTCATTGAGCTCAATATTGTTCTTACAATCATTGGTGCTTTCATTTTGGGCTTCGGTGTCATCTCAGTCATCATCAAGAACCGATGGCTTCTGGGTGAAGCTCGTAAGTATTGCCATCTTTCCAACGACGCCTCATGGACCACGGCAACTGATATCATCGCCCAGTCCCCGCTATGCTTCTTGGCATTATTCTTGGCCCATTAGCAGCCAAATTCATTGACTCTTCACGATGGGGCTCTGCAGAACCCGGCCAAGTGTCCGAGATCACTCTGGTTTGTCTTACCCTCAAACCTCGTCATGTTACGCGCCTTCCACTGACATGGAACTAGGGCATTACACGTGTAGTCATCGGCGTCCAGCTTGTGATCGCTGGCTTCCAGCTGCCAGCCAAATATCAAAAGCTCCGGTGGAAGGAGATGCTTATGCTTATGATTCCCGTCATGACAATCATGTGGCTGTGCTCGACGCTTTGCATGATGGCCACTATTCCCAAAGTGACGCTGTTGGCAACTTTGGTCATGGCTGCCTGCATCACCTGTACCGATCCTGTCTTGTCACAGGCGGTTGCCAAAGGACCTTTCTCGGACAAGTTTGTCGCCAGAGACCTCAGAGAGATCATCTCGTCGGAAGCCGGCGCCAATGATGGTTTTGGTTTTCCCTTTTTGTTGTTGGCAACGTATCTCATGCGGGCCCAGACGCCTGCTGCACCGACTCTCGTGGCTCGGGCCGGAGAGGAAGTGATGAGACATGGCGGAGGAGTAGGCCAGGCGATTGGAAAATGGTTCCTCGAGACATGGCTGTACTTTGTCCTCATGTCAATAGCTATCGGAGCGCTGGTGGGGTACGCCGCCGGGAAGGGGCTGAAATTCGCCCTGGAGCGGAAATGGGTGGACTCTGAGAGTTATGTGCTCTACCCCACTGCCCTCGGTGTAAGCCGCTCTCACCTCTGACTTTTTTTGTTCTGATCTGCAAACTAATTCCATTCAGCTGTTCCTGCTTGGTGTTTGCGGCATGCTTGGGACTGATGATCTGCTGGCTTGTTTTACCGCTGGCAGTGTCCTGAACTGGGACGGCGAATATATGCGCGAAACGTTGGAACGACACGACGAAGTTAACTCATCCGTCGATGTCCTGCTCAACTTTGGAGGCTTCATGTACCTCGGCACCGTGATTCCCTGGAGTGAGTTCCACCAACCAGACACGACCGGCATCACAGTTCCCCGCCTCATCGCCCTCGGATTCCTCATCCTCGTCTTCCGCCGTATCCCCGCCATCTTCATCATGTACAAATTCATGCCCAACGTCGTCAAGAACTGGAAGGAAGCCTTATTCATGGGATACTTTGGTCCCATTGGAATCGGAGCCGCATTTTACGTCGAACACACCAGACATCTCTACCCGAAACTCGCCGATGCCGATGAAGAGATGGGTGATTTGCTGAAGGCTATCGGGCCGACAGTGTACTTCCTCGTCCTGTTTTCCATCGTCATCCATGGTCTCTCGATCCCCGCTCTGAACGTAGTTTACAGTTGGTACGGCGTTCAACCCATCCAGGACGACGCAATGCTATTCGAACGCAAGTCTATCCGCGCCCCGACCCCCGTCAATGCTGAAGTTGGAGACGAATACACCTTTATTGCCTACAACCGCTTCTCGCGCCCCGTTTTCGACGATGTTGAGCTTCCGACATTCGAGCGCACCGTCTCCATGGGCCACAGGTCCATGAGCCGGGTTTCGATGGGCCGCCGATCAATGAGCCGAATCTCCCTGAGCCGAGCTCCCACCATCAGCAGGCAGCCCACCATCAGCAGGGTACCCAGCCCAAACCGTGATCGGGATGAAAAGGACGACCCTGCCAATTTCCTTGGCACCTCGAGCTTTTTGAGCTCGGTGGACAAGGCACCCGAGGTCGAGATTCCGCTAACCCCTGCTCCCGGATATGGTCGACCAATAGAGACGCCTGGAACAGGGCGCCCAACTACGATAAAGTACGCGTTATAAAGCGTGTGCTCTATTTTCCAATCTTTTTCTTTTTAGAGTGTATATAGTGTCTGGATGATGATGACTTAGACCCAAGATGTGTACATATCACCTAATTTACTACGGCAGGCCCTCAGTGCTCTGCAACATCCCATCAACATTCTTTATTGATGCCAACCTGTGTCGTCAGTTAGCAAGCTTCTGTATTTCTTGAGAGTCTATCCGTGTTCATTGATATTGCCGATAGTAGTTGTTGAGCACGGACAACATAAGTTGGGACGGCGGGCAGGAGCAAGTAACTGATGTAACGGTCTTAAGGCAGTGTATTGCAACTACCTAGGCTACTCTACGAGTACACTGAATTTGAAGAAGAAAAGGAAAAGAGAAAGAGAAAGTTTGACAACATGAGCCTCTGATATGGCTGAGCGTGTTAGCCAGTGCGCGGTGATAGAAGGTTCTGGAGTAATGGTCTGTGCGTGTGTGTTCTGGGAATAGCTTCATCACGGCCGATGGTTGCTGAGGTCCATGCTAGGGCTCAGCCCGTTACAATTGACAAGAGCTGTTTGGAAGCTGTGACGGTGGCTGTGCCCGTCGAATACTACATATAGTGCATCCAGGTAATAAGATGTTGATCTTGTTATTCTGGCATCCCTTTTGGAAGGTTTTCTCAATGGTTAATGCACTGCTAGCGGGTGGCCGTCACAGATAGGAGATGGGTGGGAAGACATGCAGAGAGCAATACGATTATTCTCTTTGCTGTAGAATTCGAAGTCATTCACGTGGTGGCTTTCGTGGCCGTCGAGGATAAGGAGGTGTTGAAATACAGCACTTATTTGTGGATTTTACAGTATGTTCTTTCCCGTGGCTCACAGCACTCAAAGGCTTCAAGCCACAACACCCATAACGCCTACAGCTGTCACGGGGAACTACAAAGTTTTCATACAAGCCACTGTGGCCAACTGAACCGATGGAAGTTGTGGGGAGCGATAAGGAGTAAATCGAGGTCTTGAATGCCTATAAAAGGCTCCCCTCGCAGTGTATTTGGATTGGTTTTTTCTCTCTTAAGTTCAAGTCAAACAGTCAAAGTCAATATACTGATTTACCACACTTTCTTCCAGGGCATAGTTCCCTACATTTCAGTGTCTGCCATTCTATTTACAGGGCATAGTTCCCTACTTCTTTTTCTTTTGCAGGGCATAGTTCCCTATACTTGCCTTCCTTCGGTGTCACTTCGCACCGTCGTACCTCGCAGCCCAAGGATCCCAGAGTCTTCAACTAATTGATTCCAACCTACCCGACAGGGTCTAATCAACTAGCCTGCCGGCGACATATCTCAATAGGAGGCAATAGGCTCCGGCTGTCCAAGCCTTAGTATGCTTGTCAAAGCGCTGAATCCATTCTAGACCTCTGTCGTCTGTAGTCCAACCATTTTTGGATGTTGCAGTAACCCAGTCTTTGGGAAATGGGCTGTTCTCGTACCAAGAGGAGAGGTGATATTTTCCCTTGACAATGATGAATGGCGGGATCGCCCAGCCAGTCGCATAGGGCCCTTTGGTAGTCGTACTTTTGATTAAAACGCATAACGTTAGTGAGTTCTGGTTGTCGCTTAACAAAGTTGTTCACCCAGAGCGCGCCGACGCGTCCTGCATCGCGTTCCGCAAGTAATCGGTTGCCCATATCTTCCTCACCAGACAAGCGAGAAGAAAATCGTTTGGAATCCAGGTCAACAATATACTGAATAATCAGACTCGTCTAGAGTAGTCAGTTTCCACGAGATGGCTGAAATACCGCGTCGTGATGGCTGACCCAGCTTGCGGCGACCCAGCTTCCGATGATCGACAGAATAGATCTGTGCTGCAGCTCTTAGACTTAGTTTCCGGTTATTCTGCATTGCTGGAGGGCTAATATTATGTTGCTTTCATCGTTTCTTGAGGCATGTTTGGTTGTAAAGAAGGAAGGTGAAAAGGGAAGATGCCAGATGTGGATCAGTTAATTGGTGCTTTCGCTTATGAACCACATTACCGGGTAAGATATCAACAATTTCAACTATAGCGGAACGGTCATTTGGGATAGTCTCATCTATTAATGATGGAGAACTACGTTGCTGATCCAAGGCATTGCGAGCGTCGCTAACGAAAACTCGCTCCTTGTGGCGTTCTTCCTGTAGCTATCCCAATGTCCCTCAACGTCCCTCTGGTACCTAGTCGTACAATATCCGATCCCAAAAAGACCAAAAAAGCACCCAAGGTCTTTCTGCCGACTTCGCTCTCTCCACAAAATTTCTCCAGACCATAAAAGAGTGGGTAGAGTTTGCCATTCAAGAATCACCAAGCCATTAACTGGAAAATCACAAAAGAAGCGGGAAAAGAATCCCCCCAAAAAAAAGTCCAAAATCCTCATTCCTGAAAATCATGCCGAGGCCCAAAAGAGAAAAATCAAGTCGCTTTGACATCCGAACCCCTAAAGCAAAGCCTCTAAGCTCTGACCTTTGCCTTGGCAGTCCCGGCGGCGGCGGCAGTGCTGCTGGTCTGGAGACCAGGAATGTTGATCTGGCGCTTAACTTTTGCCTTGGCGTTGGAGTCAGCAGTCGCGGAGGCGGCCGCCGAGACGACGGTGACACCGGAAGGCAGAGTCACGCCGCTGGGGATACTGACACCCGAGGGGAGAGAGATGGTGACGGCCGAGACGGCGGTGAAGATGGTTGTCGCGGCGACGATGAACTTCATTTTGACGGCTGGGTTGGCGGTTGACGGTTGGGTGGTGGTCTTGGTTGGATATAAAATTAAAAAAGAAGGGGGTGGGGGATTGAGTTCTTTTTTTTTTTTTGGTTTAATATGTAAACTTTTCTCAAAGCGAGTGTGGGTGAGATTAGTGTATGGGGATTTATTAGTGATGAGTGTGAGTGCTGGGTGATGAAAAAAGAAAACGATGTTGAGCGTGGAACGAGGTCGATTTATATAGAGGATCTTCCTCTCGGATCCCAAGCACTTGCTCCTCGCCATCGGCCACCGTCTGCAAATTCTGCGGTTGGTAACGCACGATCATTCGGAGACCCGAGCATGGAAGATTGACTCTCACCCTGCCGCGCGGCTTCCATGAACAGCCTTCTACACACGCCGCCGAACGTTGCAGAGCCAAATGTCATTAAACTCGCACGCCGACTTGGACGATGCATAGCCTGGTACCCTTAGCTCTGCATGTTTCCGTTCCAACATGTCGGGTCAACCACACCGACATAAGCGGTCCTGTACGCTAGAGGCAAATCGCAGTTCGGGTGTGTCTCACGAGTCTCACGGTCAAAATCACCTGCGGGCTCGACTTATTGTGGCAACGGACTGAGTCTTTGGTCTCTCCGGCCCCTGAGTAGAAGGCCCACCTGTGATCACATGTAAAACTGATAATAATCGGGATATCCATTGCAGGCGCATCGTGAACAAGAGAGACACCACAAATAAGAAGAAGAAGAAGAAGAAAATGCTAGCACTACATGACGATCAGGTATACCCTCTTGGCTCCCTACGCCCCCCTTGCCTTGGCTGTCACGTAGAAGTTGGTCGGCCTTATGTTGAACCAGCCATCCTGCTTGAGCACATACTGCTCATCCACAGCTTGAAAGTCAACCTCCTTAATCAGCTTGGCCGTCACCACCAGCAGAAATTCCCAAGCCCAGTGCTTGCCAATACACGACCGCTTGCCGTTGCCAAACCACTTCTTGACACCAGCCGGTAACTTGTCAAAGTTATCGCCCATCATCCTCTCTGGCTTGAACTTGTGTGGTTCCTCGAACACGGCAGGGTCTCTGTTCACTCCGGCTAGAACGATGATCATGGCTTGGTTGTGTGCAATCTGGTACTTGCCACCTTGAAGCAGGACGGGCGACTTGTCATCATTCTTGGAGGGAATAGGCTCAATATTGAAGCCCGGAGCTGCGCAGCTCAGCCTTAGCGTCTCCCTCGCAATCCCCTGAATGTACTCCAACTGGGAGACATGCTCTTGCTTTAGCAAACCAGTTCTCCCGACAACACGATCCACTTCCTCTCTTGCCTTGGCAATCACTTCTGGATTCTGCAGCAGAAACAGAATCGTCGCTGTGACTGTGCAGGGGGCGGTCGAGCTGCCAATGGGCATGCTGACAATCTCATCAATCACCTGGCTGTCGGTCAACTTCTTGCCAGTTTGCGGATCCGTTGCATTCATCAGCGCCCAGAGCAGATCCTTGCGTCCGGTGGAGTGTTCGGTCCGGTACTGGACGAGCCCTGTTGCGAAGCTTCTCATCGTCTTTGTCGCCTTCTTCCACTTGCCGTTGTACAGCAGCCAGTTGAGCAACTTCGGCCTGTTGGGTCGCCTCATCGCTTCCGAAGTAGCGTCCTCCATGGCCTGGATCATTGGGTGTTCATCTCCCTCCATGTCGATCGCTCCCAACTTTTTACCAAACAGTGTCAAAGTTGTCGCCTCCAAGTTCAGGTTGTTGAGGTCTTTGAGTGGTTGGAACTTGACTCCGGGTTCGAGTCTCTTGGTCCACTTGGCGACCAGCTCGTCGGTGCACAGCAGGAGCTCGTCGAAATGCGCAGCAACCGAATCGGGGCTCAGGTGAGGCGCGATGATGCGATGAGCGATACCCCAAGCCTCCTCGTGATCATAGGCGGTAAACAGTGCATCGTGAACGGCGTAGCGGATCTCGACGATGGGACCGCCGACGAATTTGCGGAATCGAGACTCGTCGCAAATCTCTTCTGCCAGGGCTGCGCTGGCCACAAAGACGATTTCATGACCCAAAATCTTGATCTTGAAGATCTCGCCATACTTTTCAGCCAGATTGCGCAAAGACCACCACGTGTTGCTCGGGTCGACGTCCAAGATATTGCCGAGCAGGGGAAGGCCTGGAGGACCTGGAATCGTAGCTGGTGAAGACATGATGGTGCAACGTAGGTATGGTGGTATTTCGTGATTTTCTGTAGTAGTTCAGCAGTATTAATGGTTAGGATTGGAAAAAAAAATAAACGTGAAGGAGGAGGAGCTCTTCTACTTAAACCGTCGCGGAATGAGATTTTGTGTCATGTCGGTCAAGGGAAAAGACGTGGCTGGCGGCAGGGTGAGACAGCATCTCTCGAGTCCCACCATGGCACCGCCAGCCATTCCGATCATGGGGGGTTATTGGTGTTCAAGTTGACAGAGTCCAATGAAATCCGCAGTGTGATGTAAGCCATGTGGATGTTGTGACTCTTGGGTGCGCCATTCAGCAAAAGCGAGCTGAGACATGCATGGGTATCTAGTCCCGGTTTGTGTCGTTGTAGAGCGGGCGTCTCGAAGGGCGGGTCGTGATCAGCGCACATCCGACCAATTGGCGGCCTATTATTTGTCAATCTGGGGCGGTTGTCGCGGGATACTACTCTGTCGATCTACGAAGCTTATTGCGACCTTTCCCAGACGAGCTTACTGCATGCGTTGTCAATTAGTGGCTCAGGCTGCGCTTTCAGTATTTATCTTTTGAAGAACTTGATTCAAGAAGGCAATTCCCGAACGGACCAAAAGTATGGAACTACTAGTCAGTGTTGCAGCCGTATTCAATCTCCAAGTCGGTGATATCTTCAATTGTCGGACGTTCCAAGATGGTGCCACGCGGTACAATCTCTTTCCCCAGCTTGGTGTTATACCTACGGTCCACAACAAGATAAAATAAACGACAGTCGATCTGAATGCAATCTCATCTATATTACATCTGGAGCCCATGGGATGCTGTAGAAAGACGATGCTGTTGGGTAACTTTCAGCGGTGCTGCAAGATCTACCTGAGGTATAGCTGGAACCGTCATGGTCCAGATGCTTGAACAGCCGAGGAACTATCCCTCTCCTGTAATGACAAGAGGCAGCTACAAGATGCGTTTCATTCCTCGGTCTTTCAGTTATTAGCGTATTCATTGGGAAGTAATACAACTTTGGAAATGAATTAGATACTGATTGTTTTGTGCTTCCGCAATTCTCATTTTCTATAATTCTATTAGATATGACAGTGATGTAGAGCATTACAGGAAGGGCGGGCTACTGTCATGTAGCGTATTCAATAATCCAAACTGGGGGCTATCCTATGTCAACCCCGAAAATTGACGAAGCCGGATTACCTCCGTTAGTTTTGCCTGTAACTATTTAATCCACATGTGGAATTTAACATATGGATGGTATTTGGCAGCGACGGTCATAGGACAATCGCTTTTGGTAGGAGACTAAATAGCAACCACCGGAAAATAGTCTAGCAAATAAAGTCACTATCTCGATAGGTTTCTAGTTGATATCTCGGGTATGCCAGCTTCCCTCCTCCTACCTATCTACCGCAGTTGCAGGTCGACGGCGCGAACTAGGCCCTCGTTTACTTGCTCGGCATACCTGTCAGGAGAAGGGGTTCACACCCAGATGTCAACATCGTGCACTACGGTGATATATGACCCTTTCATGTTTTCTCGGAGTAACAAAACAGGACATTGCATTGGGGTTCAATAAAAAGCTATGCCTGCATATGTGGCTCCATTGAACATGAGTGCAGGAACCCGACCCACCCCCCCGGCTCTTCCCTAGCAGAAGGCAGCACAAGTCCTCATCGGAAATATCGAAAACACAAGGCCACTTCAGATATTTCGGATTGACAGTTTCGTTAGTTTCGGTTACTCTTAAAACTTGCTTGATTAACGTGCGTGACAAGGGAACGCAACACTTTCCACGTGTCGTACCACCTCCGCCTTCACCACTCATTTTCTCCACAACCCAACATGGTATCGCCGTCAAATGAAGCACGACTAAACCTAACTCACCAGCTCTTCAAAACATCGAAAAGCTAAGCTTGTGAGCTGCAGCTGAGGACTATAACGCTGACCATACAACACTCTTCCACCGACGCGCCGGTCGGCCTGCACAACGCGATATTCCAGCCAGATCTTCGTACACGTTTTACGCGTAAATACGACTATAAGAGAGCCAAAAGCGAAGATATAAAGGATATTCGCGAGTGGCTTGCACTTGTACAAAAGGCAAATATCGGCTGTTGACCTTGACGGCCACGATGGCCACCATTCTGAAGAATTCGAGACCTACTGCCAGGAGCACAAAATTATTGCACTCTGTATGCCTCCGCACTCTTCGCACTTACTTAAGCGTTGAATGTTGGTTGTTTTGCACCGTTGAAGAAGGCGTATAGCCGCCAGATTGAGCAGTTAATGCGGATGAACATCACACACATCAGTAAGCTGGAGTTTCTTCGTGCGTTTGGAGAAGCGTTTTTTTCAATCTGCGTATTCCAACCCCAACACCCTCAGCCTCAAGGTCATGCACCGCATTACTGTGACGGGCACAGCCACCGTCACAATTACCTTGGATCTCCCAAATACCACACAACTCTTGAGAAGCAATCTCCCAGTCAGAGATTATTAAAACTCGAAGTTCCAATGTGACGATCCCCTGTCCAACCTCTGAAAGGGATACCGGTTGAAGGCGAACTTCTAGATAATGGATCGGTGCAGCTAAACAGTGCACAACAAGATGTCTCAATGTAAACACTTAGGATACTGTGAATACAAGCTGTGATTGCATACTGCGGAACTATCTACAAGCTATCTAGTTCCTCCGTATATATAGACCTTTTCCTAGTCTGCTCACCCTGCTCAGAGCACACTGATCAACCGTTCCCTACCGTGATTGGTTCTCTTAGGCATGCTTCCGATTGGTCCTTTCCTTTTCGTGGTTCCACAACCAATCGTTATTCTCGTCCTTATACCAGGGTTGTGATATCCAACTATAAAGGCAGCTCCCCAACCTCTATGCTAGCCGCCATGGACCATTTTACGAAGGGAGCAATGGGTATGATGTACGAGGTGGCTATTTACCTGCAGAGGTTTCTTCGCTACGCCAAAAAACACGTATATGACTTGAGGGTCACTTACTGTACAAGAGACACAGAATCTATTGGATCAGAAGGCTGTGGGTGAGCAAGCAATCCAGGAAACACGGCAGAATGGTGGTGTAAAGGGGACTCATACGAAGATTCGGTGCTGCGGCGTGTCAAGCCTGGCCATAATTCACATACTTGCAAGGAGACTGCAGAATCGTCTGATTCATCTGTTTTTGATTCAGTTGGTCATATTTCCTAGTGTTGTGGTTGTGTAATTGAGGATAGTTATGGTAGGGTGTTAAAAAGTGTTGCACTCGCTTGTCTGTTGTGCTCGCTTATCATGCTCATTAAGGACTTGCGAGATTATCCCACGTCACGGCAGGCAGGACCACTGTACCCAACCAACTGTGATTGCCATCAAAAGCTACAAGTGAGTCAAGCTTGCAGGCTTAACCCAGCTCAGTGGTATATATATGGTGATGTACCCCAGTGCCATCACACCACGCAGATGACCCTTGGAATTATCCCATTGGTTAATGGAAGAGCAGAGATGTTGACGTTGCCCCTGAACCCCTTTGTTACACCCTTACTCCCTATTGCAGCGGCGTTGGCGAGGTAGGCACCCGTCCAAACAACTGGGGATGCATGCCTTGTCTCGACATTGTCTGCGTATTTGTATGTGGGTGATGGTGGAGAAAAAGAAAAATGTTAGGACCATGGCTTCCCACTCCACTGAAACAAAACAACGATGATGGGAATGATGATGTGGTCGCCCTGTTGCATTTCACCTCAGCGAGGTTGAACCATGGGACATCCCCACACGTTTTTAATTGTAAACAAATTTTGGAAAAGAAAAAAAAGAGGGTAGGTAGCGTCAAGGGTAGGTGTCCATATTCGTAGTGCGCTTGCTTGGTTGAGGCACGTGTTCAGGGTTTCTCCACTGATGGACGACGCTAATCGAGAGTCGGTGCTCGCCGGATCGCTCCAGGACTTCGAGGGATCCACGATATCTAAGACACCCTGGCGGAGCTGAGATCGAAGCTTTAGCGCGCGAACGGATGGGGCTCGTGCATGATATGATTCTTAACGGTTAGAATCACCAGACATGACTCGTATCCAGCTAAGCAGGCAAGGGATGAAAGTGGAAATACCCATGTTTATCTTTCCTCTTGATGGCTTGATGGTGTAGCTGCTGGCATCAGGAACTCGAAAGCTGAGTGCGGGCGAGCGGCAAAGAGCAAGGGACAATGCAAAATGAAGGTGTGGGGGATCTGATAAATGACAGGTCGTCGTGGGTCCCCAGCGAATGGCAAGTGTCCGTGCAGAGCCGAGTTCGGACCTGTTTTTGTCTTGTGCAGCAGACAGAAATATGCGATTGAGATAGCAAGGGAGCAAATATGGAAGCCCTGCAGTGTAGATGCATATGGTCGCCGACTGCCACCCACTCAGGCACAAAAATCGCATGCATGTCTCACAAAACCAAGTTCTGGCCACCAAACACATCTCTTCCAGATGCATTGTGGCTTAGCGGATTCCGATGCATTTCGGTGGTGGATAAATCGGATTGGTGCGCTCTCTGGGAAGACATCCTGGCCTGCATGCCCGTGCAGCAGGGCTGGCCCCGTCCATGAACTTGGCCGACGGCACTCGGAATCCACAAGCCAGCGATGCTTCTCGTTCTCGGTCTCCTTCTCCGCCAGGCCTGGGGTTGTTTGTTTCATGGCACATGCTTGGCAGATGGGGAGTCTGTGCATGTATGTATGTAGAAGAGATGGCTCCATGTTCTGATCTCCCCGACCGATCCGACCCTCTGGGACTTCTTTTCTTGATCCCGCCGGCACCCGGGTCCGTCGTCCTTGTCGACCACTCAAAGCCGCCTGATGCAGTCACTTGTTCAACCGTCTGTAAGGGTCAACCTCAACGCCAATGTCGATATATTTTCACGTCACGCAGCTGGTATGTCGCCTGCCACGGACTCGGCAGCCTACGACACTGGCTTGGCCCAGTACATTGGCCAGCCGGTGCCGTATCAGTTTGATCCTGCCCTCCTCACCCTCAGCTATGCCGTCAGTCTAGTTGGCGCCGCCTCGACCCTCGAGCTCATCAACCGCCGGACGTCGAGGAAAGGTTACTCCAACAAGTACGTAGTTTTGTCATCAGGCCAACGTGAACGTGACTGATAACCAAAAAAATATCTAGTCTTTTGTTGTTGGCTGCCTCAGTGACCATGGGTGGTGTTTCCATCTGGTGTATGGTAAGTTTTCTCCCCAGCATTGTTTCGTCTCGTCTTTGTTTTTGGTTATTACTCACCTAATGTTGTGGCAGCACTATATTGGCAACCGGGCAACAAGCCTGTTGACTGGACAGCCCGAGCTCCAAGTCGTTTACTCAGTCCGCGTCACAGTAGCCTCCTTTTTCGTGCCTATCCTCGTCCTACTCGCCGCCTTCTTTGTTGTGACCAGCACTCGCAGTGCCAGCGGCGTAAACTGGTGGCGTGTCGTGGTGTCGGGTATGCTCTCGGGCGGCGCCATCTGCGGCATGCATTACCTCGGCAATGCCTCCATCAGCAACTATCATTGCAGTTACCGCCCTGCCAACGTGATTGGGTCTGCCATTATTGCCGTTGCGGCCAGCACCGTGGCCCTGGCGCTCTTTTTTGTGTTCAGGGCGTCGTGGACCAACTCTTGGTGGAAGAGAACCGGGTGTGCCATTGTCCTGGCTGGAGCAGTCTCGGGCATGCATTGGTGCGGTGCCGTTGGGACGACATATCGGCTGTTACATCTCAACTCGAAAGGTGAGATGGATGCAAAAAATGTCACGGTCATCGTGATAGCGTGTCTTGTGAGTGAGGAAAAACGTTCCAAGCTATTGGCTGTATCGCTGACACGCTGAACAGTCAGTTTCTGCGTGTGCCGTGATGGCGGGAACAGCTATCTACTCGGCACGGGTGCGTCAGAGCTATGCCAGCAGAGCGCAAAGGATTACTCTTGCGGCTGCTGTATTTGATGGTCAGGGCCGGATCCTCGTGTCTCCCGATGGAGCTTTGCCCAGCGAGGAGATTACGAGCAAGTTTCTCCAAAAGGTTTGTTCCTGCTGTCCAACTTTTGATCTGAGAGCCCCCGGCTGACTGAGCGTGAGCACCACCGTGTAGACTCAAAACGACGTGTTCTCCACCGCACACCCCCTTTTCCACTGGGTATTCCAGGCTTCGAGGAATTGGTCCAGCGTGACTGTGCTCCTCGCCAAGATGAGGAACCACTTGGCCGAGCTCCCACATCGCGGCCGCAACGTGCGATCAGGTATCTCTCTGGTTGATGAGGATGGCCACGTGATTGACAACTACGACATGATTTTCCGTGAGCTGTTTTGCCTTGCTGCCGCTGGGTTGGCTGACAAGATGAACGAGAACCTGACGGACGCTGGCATTCTTTGGGACGAGATCTTGTCGACCGGCGGGCAACTAGATGCCCTGTCAGTCCGCTCAAACTCGACAGGCAAGACTCAGGGATCGGTCCCCATCATGCCACAAGATGCCGACATGGCCGAGAAAGGCATCACGACCCACCGCCGCAACCACGGCTCGCTCATGTGCTTGGTGCGCACCGTCGACAACCCCCGAGTCATTGATCGGCTCGAGGCCTCAGGGTATTGCTTCGCCGACCCCCATCAAGTTGCGCACATCATCGGTGCCAAGATGCAGATTCGGACTACGCATCTGGAACAGAAGCTGGCAAGTATGAAAGATTATGCACACGGCACTCTGCTTGACCCAGGTGTTCATGTTGGTTTGTTTGCTGTCCGCACCAAGGTGGACAGTCACCACGGTTTTGACATTCTGGTGCGGAAGCAGGCGCGAAATCTACTTCCTAGCGTTGAAATGCCGCTTGACCGTCTTGAACCAGTCCACCTAGAATTCCTGCGCCAGCTCGACGGTCTTTCGATTCAAACCATCCTCCAACGGCTTCGGCGCGTGGAAGATATCCCACCACGCAGCGCAGCCTTTGCCGCCCTTCTCAACGATGCCGTCCGTGATTTGCGGGCTGCTATCAACGACTCGGTTTTGAGTGACGCAAAACTCATCTCGCGTGTGGCTCAGGTGCCTTGTCGATCACCAGCAGACTCCATGGCCACGAGGCTGGCAACATGCTCGCTCATCACCTTTAGCATCATGATTCCGATCCACATCAGGGTCAAAGCTCCCGATTACACATTTGTGCCACTGTACTTCTTCAAGACCCAGCAGCTAGTGCACGCCAACTCTCCCCACGCGGCGGCCTTTGCTCGGAACGTGCACCGAGAGCTGAGCCCCGTTCTAAACTCTGTCTCGACGGCGCTCAATGCTAAGCAAGCCCCGTCGAAAACCATCTTATCCATGCTACCCTCCAAGCTCGTTTCTCGCTTCAAGCGCCGCAGCAGGCCCTCTCTTGAGACGCGACAAGCACGAGCGAGTAAGCTTGTCTCCTCGAGTCGGGAATGCATGGCGCCCGTGACGCCATCCAACAACCCAAGTGTGGTGTCACTGGGCCTGTATCGCGGCGCATCGTCGATCATCAACGGTCAAGATCCGGATCAGGATCAGCTGTCAGACTCGACGGTTACCCCAGACAGAACCCAGCATCGCCAGCGACCGACATACGACCAGCAGCGAGCCACTGGCCCAAAGTTGAGTGTAGTACAGCCCAATCACGGCGCCGGGAAGCAACACAAGCACGGCAAGTCGTTTGGTGGGATGGGCATCATGATTTCGCAAGAGGTTACGATAGATGTAGATGCCACCGCCGCCGCCGCCGGTCCCAAGTCACCCGCGGTTGGTCTTGCTGTCAAAGAAGTGGAAAGGGTACAAGATGCCAACACGATTGCACACAATAACAGCGGTGAAGCCGATGAGATGCGGACAACAGCATCGCCAAAGACGCCCGGGAGAAAGAATGGGGCCTTCATACAAGAGATTGAGCTCGAGAATGTCACAAGTGTCTTGAATTTGAATGGTGGAACAGGTTTCTCAACCGCCAGGGTGGAGGTGAAGAGGGACGGAGACGCAGCTGAGACGCAAACATTTGTGGATGAGCTATTTTCGGGCTGCCTAGCTCTGGCCAAGTATTGAGCGAGATCAGGACGGCAAAAGTTGAAAGGGAAGGTGACGGTGCTGGACTTTTTGATACCCCTCCTGTGCGTATTTGTCTTTTTGATGGTTTTTTTTGCAGACGACGAAAGGTTGCTGCTATGTAAATGTAAATGAGATGGGATATGTTGGAGCATGTAATGGTGTATATATATGTAATAGGTAATGAAAAAGGATTGGAGCTTTGCTTTTTTTATTTGAGATGGTTCTCATTTAGTACTAATCGTTACCTGCCTTGTGTCTACATTGGAAAGCTCAAGAGAATTCCATATCGGCCCTAGTTGAAGCGAGCAATAAATATTATAAATTACATGTCTCTGATCAGAACTCTCGACAGACGTAAACAAACAAAGGTAATTACACACGATCTGGCATGATCAATACGAGAGATACCAGAAACTTGAGTCAAATCCACTTTCTGTCCTCACCCAGGGTTCCCGTCAGCGTGTTCATCGTTGTTGAAGATGTGCAACCCTGAAACTCGTTGTTCAAGATTGGATTCACATCCTCGAACTGACATTGTTGGTAGCCAATGTGCAGCTGGACTGGATCAATGTGCATGGTTCCGTGCGTATTTGCGCTCAAGTCACCGCAAAAGAAACGATGATCCGTTGAGGAACCCAGGTCATCGGCGGTGAGGTCGGTGAGTGGAGCAGGGGAATAAATGGGTCCTGGAGAGGCGGCAACCGACGACGTTGACACGGTAAATGACTGGCCGAAGGCAAAGCCTATACCTGCCCCATCAAATCTGCTTTCTGTGTGTAGGGGGGCGATGGACATGTTTGGTTGTAGCTGCTGTGGCCCAGTGGCTGTGGCACCAAGACGAGACCTGACACGACGTATGGGCTGCCTTGGCTCTGAAACACTGCCAAAACTTGCAAAGAATGCCCGGCCCTGTTGCCCTTGTCCTGTTGCCGTCTCGAAAGCCACTGAAGAGTACCTTCCGGGTGCGTTTGGCATTCCAGTCTCGGAAGAATCAAGCCCGATGCCGGAGTCACGATCTTGTGCGTTACTCCAAAGAACACGCGCCACTGGTTTGGAAGTGCGGTTGTTGGCTCGGCTTCCTTGTCTGTTGACATAGTCCATTTTCAGGCCAATATGGGTAAGTTCGTTGACGGCAGACTCGAACAGGGCTTTGATGATGGAACAAAGACCCTCAAACTGGTCGTCATCCGGAACAAATGACTGGACAACAGGCTTGAGGTACTCGAGCTTTTGAAGAAAGGTGGGCTCCAGTTCGTGGTGTTCGAGAACTGGAACAAAATGGAATGGTTCAATCTTGTTGTGCGGGTCTTCAGGGAAGGCAAGTTGCCAGAGATGCTTCCATTGTTCCTCATCAGAGGGACCACAATCTCGGCCTCTGAACCTGATCCGGGCGGCTGTTTCACTATTGATTCCGTCCTCTGGGTCAGAGCGCCTGTAGCTGCAGGGTTCCCGTTCGCAGTGTAGCTCGAGTGCATTTCGAGAAGGAAAGCCTTTCTTGCATCGTTGGCACGTCACAATCTCGGAGTCGGCCATGTGTTTGTTGAGGATGTGTTTTCTTAACCCGAGTTAGTCATGATGTTTACAAGCAAAAGACGCTGGGGCGGGGGGGCTAGTTACCTCAGGTCGGAAAACTTGGTAAACATTGTCATGGCGCAAGAGGTATGATCCCTGACATTAAACCGAATTGGATTTCGGGCACGGAAAATGCACCGTAGCTTTGCGCCACTTGGGACCCGTTCCTCTCCTGAGTCTCTTGGGTCTCCCATAATACTTCCAGATTCCTCTTCATCGTCATCTTCGTTTTCCTTGTCGCTTAGTCTCCTCTTCTTGTTCGGTTTTGGCCTCCCCTTTCCCTTTTCTGTGGACTTTTCGGATGATTGCGCTGATGACTGGCGTTGCGGCAAGTTCCCAGTTAAGCCAGCAGATGGGCTACCAGCGTCACCTGGAGCCACTGAGAGATCTCCAAAACAATCCACGATGGCGGCAATTCGTTCTGCATATGCATATGTAACGCTTCTGCATACTTCGAACACTTCGGGAGGCACCTCATTACTGTTAACCCCGCGGACTGTCGGTAGACTGAATCTCAGGATGTGGTCAGCCTCCTCAACAGAGACAGTGTCGTTGTCGGGTTCAACGATGACGTCGGTATTGTAATCTGTGTCGTCCATGTCCAGATCTGATTCCAGGGACCCCGTAGGCGACTCCAACGAAATTGCTTCAATTCCTGACTGGACCTCATGGACTGAGGTATCTTGAACATTCTTGTGACCAATGCAAATATGATCCCAGTCATTAGATTCATCGGATCCAGAGCCCGGTGAGGAGGGAGTGGAGATTGGGCTGCCAGGGTGTTCTGGTGAAAAGTGAAAGCCAGACAAGCGTGATGGTGACCTTGGAGTAGAGGGCGGCGACTTTTCTCGGATAGAAGCTCCGTACATTGATGCAGTGTCTTCGAGCACCACAGCAGAGTCGATGGATGTCGACTGACGATGTTGCATCGCTGCTGAATCAGGGGTGAAAGACGGCGTAGGTGGAAGACGGCCCATCTTCTTCAAGTTCCAAGAAGCCCAGGTGTTTGTGGTGGCACGACGCTGGGAAACAACGCCCGCTCCATCCATCGGCGCGCTCTCAAGACCGGCATCCATTCTGTACTGGAAGTATTACGTGTCCCGGAGCAGCGGTGAGTGAATACCTAGTGAGGCAAATACAGAGACAAACGAATCGAAGAGGACTCTGTCATGCACGGCATGTATGCAGAATGTCAGGTAGTGGGACAAATTGCTGGGACCAGATTGGCAGAAGATCTGCGAACGACATTGTTTTGGTATGGCAATCCTGAGAAATGAGGTCTCTGTCCAAGGCTCGAGTCTGCCTGTTGTGAGGCATCCAAGGCAGGGCGCCTCTTTGGCAGGAGGGCATGGCGATTGGCTCATGACCAGAGTCACGGAGCATCTCAGATCTCCAAGACTTGTGATTGGACTGCGCCGCTCAAGTGTATTTCCAGCTGTGTCTTGGCAGCTGTGCCGATGGAATAGGGGTGCAGGGGTGACATTGGCAGCCGGGGTAAAGTGACCCTTTGCTCCTATTCGCTTGTGACTTTGAGCCTCTGCGACCACACCTTCCTTCACATTATCTCATGACGACAAGCACAAGGTTGTTGAGAATGGGGACATCAAAGATTTCAGGTGGGTTGTAGTTCGCAGTTGAGGAAGATTTCGATAGGTATATCAGTATTTGCGTGCTTAAGGTGAAGAGTGTATGAAAGACAGCCCATCTTCTCCGAGCACCAAGCCCTGCTTCAAGATGAATAAATTCTCTACGCTCCAGCCATCGGACACACCAATCATTCGGTTCTGATCGGACACACCAACCATTCGGTTCTGTTATTCTTTAGTTCTTATTAAGCAACTGGCCGACGTTATAACCTTATTCAATCCCTTCTCTCCACACTTCACATGAGTGAAGATCACCTCAAAAAGCTCTACCTCGATATGTCTAACAACATGAGTTTAAATCGGCAGACAACAAGCAAATGCTTATCGAACCTGTATGCTATCATTACTGTTGCTGACTCCTTTGAGCATGGAGTAGCCGGAAACTAACACATCGGATTATTTAGGGCGCAGACATCCCCAATGTCGTCATACATGATGTCGCGCTTTCTCTACGACACCGAGAACTGGCATAGTCGAGTTGTGGAGATATCAGAATCAGCAATTTCTACGTGCAAGCAGGATAGTCAAAGGGTAACCAAGGCGCCAGATCTGTCAAAACATGGATATCCATCGAAAATCGAGTTGTAAGTTCCGGGCTTTGGGAGTGTCGGTTCTTGTACACTAGTTATGTAGGTATAACTTTACGCGTTTATCTCCAAGTCTTCCCCGCAATAGAAGTGAACAATATTGAGAACGTCAAATCCATTACTAGGTGTAATTCCCCATTGCTACCTAATATCAGCACCCAGAATAATACGCCAAAGAAAGTCAAACAGGAACAATTCGTGAACCACATAAACAAGTACCGAAATCCACCCGGTCCATCCACCACTGGTCCATTCATCATCAGTCAATCCGGATACCGGCCCCCTCACTGCCCACCTGCTTGCTAGTCAACATTTTAAGCCAACCTCCATGCCGAGCAAAACGCTCCACAATTGCAAGACTGAACCCCTGTCAAGAGCTGCAAAGGAGACACTTCAGCTAGTTGTTCGCAACATGGCTGCCCAGAAATGAGTGCTCTATCAGCTTCTGTCCCGCACCAGTCATGTTTTATTATACCTGTGAAAATGTGTAAAACTTACCCGAAGTAGCAAAATCACTCTTGTCCATCCCGCTAAAGCTGCTCTCTTCTCTCTGCTCTTTCATGGCCGCCCGCCTGTTTGCCTCTTCTACCTTGGGCATGATCTCCTGCAGGATCCCTCCCAAGACACCAACATTCTCGGCATCGCGGGGCACGATGTGGCCAAGACCATGATCGTACATGGTTGCGTTGCTTGGCTCGCACACATTGAACAGTGCGACGGCGGAGCTCAGGAAAGCATCGTCACATCCAAAGATGTGGAACGTGGGGATGTCTATTACGACTCCCGCCTCATCAAACAGCTGCGCGACAATGCGGTCTTTGCCTTCGAACTTGAGGGGAGGGGCGCCGGAGATGAACATGGCAAACTATTTGATGCCAAAATTGTCAGTGGTTCATTCAATATTTTTCTTTGCTCGTATGTGGTGAACAAACCTTGATCCTTCGCTGGCACCCGCTTCTCTTGGCCCGCTCCGCCTCCTCCACGATCAAGCTTGCACCTACCATGGCTCCCTCACTGTACCCGATGATGCCGTCAATCTCGGGGTCCTCGTCCAGCGTCTTGAAGACGGCATCCAACGCTTCCCTCCACACCCTCTGATGCCAGTCTTCACCATGGCCTGCTTTCTGAAACAATCTCATTGTGTCCTCTGCAGGCATGGAGTGGGGCACATATCTGAGCTTGCGAAGAGTTTCGAAAGTGTCGCCCTGGCTGGTATCGAGAAATCGGTAAAGGGGGCGAGCGCCAAAGTAATCCTCCCATCCTTGGGGAGGGTCGACCTCGTGAGTGCCTTGTGAGTAAGTGAAGGTACAGAGGCCCCGTCTCTCGAGCTCTTGGGCGAGGGGTCCGAGTTGGACTTTGAAGTTCTGAATGAGGCAGCGTCCGTCAGATGCGATGCCAAAGGGAAGAGAAGGGCCGGCCAACAAACCTTGGCACTGCCATAGGCGCCAGGGAGACAGAGGAACTTCATTTTGCGAATGAGCTTATTCTTAGAATTCTTAAAACCCGACAAAGATAGTGAACATTGAACGATGTGGAAAACAAGTGAATCAAGATCGTCAAGCGATGGAAAGCGTCTGAACAGACAATTAGCGAAAGAAAAAGAGAGATGAATTTAGTGAAAGTCTGTGATAAGACTGAGCGAATGGTGGATGGATGGATGAATGGATGGATGGATGGATGAATGGATGGATAGATACCTTTCAAAACTGCTAAGTAGGATCTAATTAGGCTATCTATACTATCTCTCAGCATTGGCTATACACACTTCCCAGCCTGCGGAGAATCCAAAATAAACACATAGACGTAAACATATGCATCTCTAGCTCCAAAAACGCGTCTGGAACAGATCTAGCGTGCAATGCTGTTCTCCGAGGCTGTAGTAAAGAAACAGAGCGAATGAACTCCACTACCCTTATCCTCCCCTTTGACCGGTGTTTCATGGTTCGGATCGTTAGAAAGTTCAGGCTTATTGCTGGCGCAATTAGGCACGGTAGGTCTCGACTCTTGCCATCCCACATCTGTAAAACATCAACGGGCACACGGGAATGTGGAGGAGCGCGAACTGCTTGGCGACATGTTTTACCTTTGACCGTTAGAATCGAAGCACAAATAGAAGGTCTAGTATCGACGTAATTTTGGCTTCAGGGGCAACACCAAAATGGCGACTATGTATATCAAGGACAAAAATAGAACTCGCACTGCGTTCTATCAAGGGCCGTTCAAGCTCTGGCCGGACAGAGCCAAGACGTAAAGCTAGGCAAGACCAGCTTAAGTGACGAACGCAAACAAGACTAGAACGGTCTCCTCCCGTTAGCTTCTCCATGTCTGGGAAAGTGCTCATCGTGTGTCTCCAAGTGGATGTACCTCTGTGGACAATCGTACACATGAGGTGCAACAACCGACGTGCGAGAAGAGATGAAAATGCATGCGATACCTGAAGTTGGCATTTGTCTTCCCAATACTAGTGAGGGAGCTGCTTTGGCTTTGAGAAAATGAGGCCCTCGTCCACTAGATCAAGACCGTCGGCACATTGCAGTCTCTCCTTACCTGTCTGGTCTGTCCGACAGCACAATTCTTGGCAGGGGGTTTCTAAGATAACCCTGATGACGGACATTGCATACTGTCCCCAGAATTCCTTGCCAATTATCACGTGTGTTTCTCCGTATTCGGTGCGGGCCGGACTCATGGCCGGGCCGAGAACAGGTCCTCCGTCCAGGCCCAACCTGCGCCAGACACACCAGTCAAACCACGCCTCTTTGAGAACGAGACATCTCACCAGCCTCTCCGCTGCTCAAACTGTGCCTCGAGCATGCAGAGGCATGAAAAGCTTATCTTGACCACCGAATACCCCTCATATCCCAAAAGCCGCCGAAACCTGCAGACTGCACAACTGTTAGCAACCCCCGCCCCCCCCCCCCCCCCCTAAGGGAGTTCAAGCCGTCCACATCCGTCGTCACGCTAGCCGCTTCTGAGTTTTGTTTCGGACGGGTCCAACCGACCCCGGTGCTGGCGTCGAGTCTGTGCAGCCCTGCTGTCCTCTCATATTTTACTCCAAGGACAGCATTCCGGATGCTCTATGGGATCGGCGATCAATGATCCCTTCAGACGGAAGGCCATATCCGGATTTATCGTCAATAGATGAGGCGAAGGAGAGGTGTTCTCGGAGTAGGGATATCCGAAGATCTAGTTAGTGCAACGCTAAGACCGTCGGATGTGCATAGTCATAGACTGTCGCAGAGAAGGAAGGGACGAAACGCGCCTGGTGGCGGGATGGCGTACTCGGCGGGATGGGGGGTGAGCGGCGCGGCAGTCCATCACTGACAGAGCTGCTATCCGTGTCGTGTAGCCTCTCTGCCCCTGACTCTCCATATAAGTGTTTACCCATTTTTCCCACCCTGTTTTGCGAACCCAGACTGCCACACACACCAACACCTCCATAATACCCTCCTACCACATCCTGCATCGGTCAACAACGCCATATTCCCTCCTTTATGCAATAGTCTTCTTGTTGCAGAATCATGGCGGGCCAACAACCGATGCCCATCGCCGTCGTGGGCATGTCCTGCCGTCTGCCGGGTGATGTGTCAACGCCCGGAGAGTTCTATCGTATGCTCTGCCGCAAGAGAAGCGGCTGGTCCAAGGTTCCCAAAGACCGCTTCACCGCCGAGGCGTACCACCACCCAAACCCTGACAAGAAGGGCTGCTTCAACTCCCAGGGCGGCTACTTCATCAAAGATGATATCTCCATGTTTGATGCAGGGTTCTTTGACATAACGAAGAAGGAGGCCGAGTCGATGGGTAAGGCACTTCTGTTTTTGAGGTCAAAGATATCAACAGAACTGACCAGTGTGTGTCACGACAGATCCGGCACAGCGACTGCTACTCGAAACAGCATATGAAGCGTTTGAGAATGGTGGCTTCCCAAAAGAGCACATCTCGGGCAAAAAGGTAGGCGTCTTTGTTGGCGCCAACTACACCGAGCACCGAGCTGGCAATCTTCGAGACCTCGACCACGTCCCAAATTTCGATGCCACAGGAAACCAGGGTGCCTTCCTGGCAGGACGGGTAGCCTACTACTTTAACCTGAGGGGGCCTGCATTCACTGTAGACACGGCTTGTTCGTCGTCATTGCACGCTTTGCATCTAGCGGTGCAGTCCATCAGGGCGGGTGAGTCTGAATCGGCCATCGTTGCTGCTTCGCATCTCATCACGCACCCTGACATCTGGGTATCGATGGCCAAGCTCCGTCTCTTTTCTGACGCTGGCAAAACGTATGCCTTTGATGACCGAGCCAAGTCGGGGTATGCCCGTGGCGAGGGTGCAGGGTGTCTTATCCTCAAGCCTTTAGCTCAGGCTCAAGCAGACAACGATCATATCTTTAGTGTCATCACTCACTCTGGCATCAGCCACAATGGTCGAACAGTCGGTATCGTTGCGCCATCGCCAGAAGAACAGGAACGCTTGATCCAGGATGTGTTCTCTGAGGCCAAGATCGATCCCAAGGATGTCGGCTTTTTCGAGGCTCACGGGACGGGCACGAAGAAGGGTGACCCGATCGAGGCGACTGCCATCTACAGGGCGGTAGGGAGGTATTTTACACCTGATGAGCCCCTCTACATTGGCTCGACAAAGCCAAACGTCGGCCACCTGGAGGGTGTGTCGGGTATCGTGTCCGTCATTAAAACGGTGCTGATGCTGTACTATGGCTTCATCTTGCCCAACACCGAGTTTGCGACGCTTAATCCGGCCATCCCCCTCGACAAATGGAACATGCGTGTTACCACAGATCAGAAGCCATGGCCGAGCAAGAAAAAGTACGCGTGCGTCAATAACTTTGGCTTCTCCGGTTCCAACTCGACGTGTGTCCTCAGAGCACCACCCATAACGCGCGGGATTGAGCTGGGACAGGATGCTGGCTACACGCCTCAGCGCCTTTTCGTCCTGTCAGCCAACGATGAAACGGCCCTCCGTAACAGCATGAAGGAGCTCGGAATCTGGCTCGAGCAGCATGCCGAGCTCTACCAGACAACCATGCCGCGAAATTTGGCCTACACACTCTGCCAACGCCGGTCCCATCTCCCTTGGCGTGTGGCCGTTGTCGCCGGCATGTGCTCAGCCGTCGCCGGCTCCCTCAACTCCCATGAGGTGGTTCCGGCGCGTGCCTCGAGCGAGCCGCCCAAGCTGGCGTTTGTATTTACTGGACAGGGTGCCCAGTGGCATGCCATGGGCCGTGAGCTCATGACGACACATCCTATCTTCAAA
Organism: Triangularia setosa; assembly: GCA_033296915.1. Lineage (NCBI taxonomy): Eukaryota > Fungi > Ascomycota > Sordariomycetes > Sordariales > Podosporaceae > Triangularia > Triangularia setosa. The sequence goes on along the minus strand of MU866280.1, from coordinate 31,171 downwards.
GACGCCATCATGCGTGCAGACAAGATCCTGCGGGATATTGGAGCCGACTTTTCCATCTACGAGGAGCTGACTCGTGACAAGAAGTCCACCAAGGTCGGCTTGGCACACATTTCACAGCCCATTTGCTCGGCCGTCCAAGTGGCCCTGATTGACCTGCTGGAGTCATTCGGCATTCGCCCCACGGCGGTTACGGGTCACTCGTCAGGAGAGATTGGTGCTGCGTACGCCGCTGGTGCACTGAATTTTGAGTCGGCCATAGCCGCTGCGTATCACAGAGGCCGGGTCATCATCGAGCTCAAGAAAACCCACACCCAATTGAAGGGCAGCATGATGGCCGTTGGTTCCGGGGCTGACGACCTCGCTCCTATGCTCAAGGCTCTCAATCAGGAGGGTGGTCCGCAGGCCGTCGTGGCATGCGAGAACTCCCCGTCTTCAACTACCTTGTCCGGTGATGAGGAAGCCATTGACCGCGTGGGCAAGATGTTCCAAGACAAGGGCGTCTTCAACCGCAAGCTGTTTGTCGACGTGGCCTATCACTCCCCACATATGAAGCTCATTGCTGAGTCGTATTTGAGCAAGATTTCCCATATCCAGGTGCCTGACTCGGCATCGTCATCCAATGTCGAATTTTACTCTTCGCTCCGTGGCCGCAAGATTGACTTGCATGAGCTTGGCCCCGAGTACTGGGTTGACAATCTCACCCAAGCTGTCCGCTTTTCGACATCTCTTCAGCGCTTGTGTAACGAACACAAGCCCGACATCCTCCTGGAGGTTGGCCCTCATGCCGCCCTCAAGGGCCCAATCATGCAGATCCTAAAAAGACTCGGTGCTGCTGCCACTAAGATCAATTACATCCCCACGCTCGTGCGCGACCAAGACGCCACCACGACCTGCCTTGAGGCAGCCGGCAAGCTCTTCGTCCGCGGCTACCCCCTTGAATTCTTCAACATCAACCACAGGCACCAGGAGAGCGAGCACCCGGACCTGGTGCCCATGTTATATACGTACCCGTGGTCCAAGCAAAAGTACTGGTACGAGTCACGTCTCAGCCAGCAACATCGCATTAAGCCCTTTGCCCGCAATGATCTCATTGGCATCCTGGCAGACTGGTCCAGCGAGCTAGAGCCAACATGGCGTAACGTTGTGCGCACCGAAGATTCGCCTTGGTTGAAGGAGTACCAGGTTCAGGGTCGTCAGGTGTTCCCAATGTCGGCGTTTGTGTCCATGGTGGTCGAGGCCGCCACCCAACAGGCTAGCCTGAAGGGGGCAGATGTCGAGAAGTTTGATATGAGAAACTTGAACATTAAGGAACAGCTGTTCGTCGAGGACGGCAAGGAGTTTGAGGTGCTGCTCACCTTTCGCGCCCTGGATAACGACAAGGGCCACCAGTTCCGGATCACTTCTCACGAGGAGAGCCGTGGGTGGTTGGAACACTGCACCGGCACTGTCGTGACTGGTGCTGCCTCGCGTCGTCGTGCTGCGACCAGGAATGCCTCGGTCCCAAGATCCAGAACAGAGGCCATGAAGAAACTGATCTCTGATGCCGACAGCTCCTCGGCCTGTTCATCGACTGGCTCATCTCCCCCCTCATCAGCAACCTCCGACGCCGGGCACGGCAGCCACACACCCGCGACGCCTACCCAAGACTGCAGCGGTCAAGTCTGTGACACGTCCAGCAAACTCAAAACGGTAGCGGGTGGTGGTGTAGAAATATATCAGTCCCTATCAGCGCTCGGCATGGGATTCCCCCAGTCCTTCCAGTCCATCGTCGACGTGAGCATTAACGAGACCAAGGTTGTAGCAAACTGCTGCACCCGCGACAGTGCCGCCGACATGCCCATGGAGTTTGAGACGCCCTTCAAGATCCATCCCTCGGTCCTGGACGCCATGTTGCAGGTGCCGCTGCTGAACTTGGAATCAGTTGAGGACGGTGTGCCCGCAGCCCACCTCCCTGTTGCCATCCGCCATGTTACGGTGCGCACGCCTTGGAAGAAGCGGGCCAACGACACCTTCTGCATTCACTCCAACCTGGAGCCAAAGACGGGAACATTCATGGTCGAGGCCTTCAGCGGGGCCAGCTCAGGGGCCGCTACCATCTCCATGTCAGGCATCGAAATGAAGGCGCTGAAGATTGGGCAAAAAGTCACCAACACGCCCAGAGAATTGTGCTTTCAGTTTGAATGGCAGCCGTTTGCTCAACAAAAGGGCAAGGCGCAGTCGAATGACGAACAAACTCAGCACGAGTTCGACTCCAACATTGTCATCGTGACAGAAGACGAGAATGCCCCCCTAGTCTTGGCGCTATACCACGCTATTGAGGCCAGCGCTGGGTTCCCCCCGAGAGTATCCTCGTTGGACAGCCTGACCGACTTTAACTCACAGTTCTTGGTCCTTTCAGAGCTGAAAACCCCCATGCTTCCCGACCTCTCGGCCTCACGTCTTGAGCAGGTCAAGTCTCTACTGACCACTTCACCTGGGCTCATGTGGATCACCCGTGGTGCCACACGTTTTCCCACCAACCCCGAGGCTAACATGGCGCTTGGTCTTATCCGCACGGCCCGTTCAGAACGCAGTGCAGTTGCTACCAGCTTGGACCTGGATCCCAAGAGTAAGCTGTCTGTTGACGAACAGGCCAGCCTCATCCTCGAAGCCTTGCGTGCATCCGTCCTGTTGGAAGACGAGGGAGAGAAGGAGATGGAGTTCGCTGAAGAGCAGGGCAGGCTCGTGGTCCCACGCATCAAGGTCGACGAGAAGCTCAACCTGGATCTGCACCGTAGCCTCGGTCCTTCAGCGGCCTATCTCCAAAACTTTCACCAACCCGGTCGTCAGTTGCGTCTGGCACCTCACAGCTCGGAGTCATTTGACGACATGTTCTTTGAGGATTGCCCGGAAACTGCGCTGGGCGAGGATGAGGTTGAGATTGCCGTGGTTGCCTCGGCTCTCACCAAGGACGATGCTGACAAGGCCGAGACTCATGATGCCGAGTCCAAGATTGTGCGCAGCTGCAGTGGCACCATCACGCGTGTCGGAAGGGGCGTAAGAAACTTGACACAAGGGAGCAAGGTGTGTGCGTTGGCCTTGGGTCCGCTTGGCACACACGCCCGGGCGAGGACGTCCAGTGTTGTCGCCATTCCCACGGGCCTAAGCTTGGAGAAGGCGGCCATCGTCCCGGCAGCCTTCTCTGTCGCCCACTACGCCTTGGTTGACGTGGCCAAGCTTCAGCCGAGCGAGAGGATCCTCATCCAACTCGCAGGCCCGGCCGGGCTTGCCGCGGTTGAAGTGGCCCGTCATCTGGGGGCGTCGAGATATGCCTTGGTGCAAAATGACGAGGAGGCCGCTACGGCTAAGAGGGTAGGCATCCCAAGGGAGCGTGTGTTAAATGCTCGGAGCATTTATCTTCGCCGGCAGCTGGAGGAGGCCACGGGTGGTGAAGGCATGGATGTTGTCTTGACGCTGTCCGGCAACGAGACTGACGTTGCCTGGGAATGTCTTGCTGATTTTGGTCGCTTTGTTGAGATCCGAACGTCAGCCACCCATGCCAGCACCAGGCCGGAGCTTGGAGTGAATGCTACTTTCACCTCGCTCAACATGGCCAGTATAGCAGCGGCCAGACCCAAGGCGATGGAGCGTACCCTTAAGGCGGTTGTCGACAATATTGCCAGCGGCGTCATTAAAGCGCCTTCGGATGCCACCACTCTGCCCATTTCGGAGCTCTCCAGTGGCATGGAGATGGTTCACAACCGCGCGGCGCACCCTGTTGTTGTGGTTGCCGGACCCAAGGAACAGGTCAAGGTGAGTGGAGTTCCCGTTTTTCCTAAGCTCGAAAAGTGTGCTAACTACTTCTCCAGGCCATGCACCGGATATCCCAATCCATCTTCCGCAGAGACGGTACACACGTCGTAGTGGGCGGTACTGGCGGTCTGGGCCGTTCCATGGCCAAGTTCATGATCCAGCATGGGGCCCGCAGCATCGTGCTGCTCTCACGCAGCGGAGGTGGCAAGGAAATGGTCGACCAGCTCCAGAAAGAGATCAACTGCCCAGATGCGCGTGTACTGGTGAAGAAATGCGACGCCAGTGACGAGCACCAGGTGCAACAGCTTGTTGCCGACTGCTCTAGGTCACTCCCTCCCATTTGCGGTGTTATCCACGCCGCCATGGTCCTTCGCGTAAGAATTCCCTGCCAATATCCGGACACCTGCACATGCTAACAACAACGCAGGACGTGTTGCTGGAAGGCATGACACACGATGACTACACCCAGGTCATCCGGCCCAAGGTTGCGGGCACCTGGAACATCCACAACGTGCTGCAATCGCAATTCATATCTCTGGACTACTTTGTCGTGCTCTCATCAGCGGCTGGCATCCTCGGATCTCGCGGACAGGGTGCTTACGCGGCGGCCAACACTTTCCTCGACTCGTTTGTGCAGTATAGGCAGCTCAACGGCCTGCCTGGCACCTCGCTCGATCTGACAGCCGTCACAGGCGCAGGCTATCTTGCCGAGAATGCCGAACGCAGCGAGGACATTATTCGCAACTTTGGAAACGAGACAGTCTCTGAGGAGGAGGTGCTGGCCTTGCTTTCAGCCGCCGTCCGAGGAGAATGCCCAGCCCAATGCCTGACCGGTCTCAAGCTTCACCTCGGTGCTGACGGTGGGTGGCCATACTATGCTTCGGATCCGCGCTTCACTGAGCTCAAGACCGAGTGTCTCGCGGCCGCCGAGCGCGAGGGCTTGATGCCGAAGCAAACCATCTCCCCAGGAAATGCGTTCCGCGCGGCCACCAGCGACGAGGAGGCAGCCAACATTGCCGGCCAGGGTATCTTGCAAAAGATGTCCGAGGTGCTGACGGTCGACATCCAAGATCTCGACGTGGCGCGGAATATCACCAGTTATGGCCTGGACTCGTTGACTGCCATTGAGCTGCGAAACTGGATCGCCAAGGAGCTGAGAGCCAACCTGCAAATCCTGGAGTTGCTGAGCAGCGGGACGATCAACGATCTTGCTGCATTGATTGTTCAAAAGACGAGGACAGCGTGAAGGGGGCAAGGGGGCTGTGTCATGAAAACCAAATTGTTCTCAGTTCTGATCTTGAAGCATTTTCTGCGTTCTCCTTCTCCTTCTTTTCTATTGGCCTTTGGGTTGGGCTGTGTGTCTTCTCGTATCTTTTTATTAGCGCTCATTTGTATTCGTATGTTTTGTGGACATCGTGTTGGTGTCTATGAATCTGAAGTTGGGGGAAATGGGCGAAATGGATTCGAATCACGCATTGTGTATGTTGTAGACGACTGCCTGGACGCGCCGTGTGTATTCAGTCATTTATTGCGCGAGACCTTCTTAATATATGTAGTGGTACATTGCAGATAGCAATCGGAGGTTTGTCCGCCAGTCGTGAGCCGTAACTTTTGTTGGTCTGAGGCCTCACCCCAGACGTTTCCCATGTCTCAGACACGAGACCATCGATATGGTGGGAGGCCCTGGGCGGTTGGGCAGCGACAGCAAAGCAGTCAAGTTGGCCCAAGCTCCCTCCTTCATTTGGGCGCTGGTGGGGGGTTTGCACTGGGGCTGCCCCACTGACGAGCGGGACTTGGGAATTATTGTTGGGTGCCAGTGTGCACCAGGATTCAGATGTACGAGTTGGTGGCTTTCATTCTTTGTTGTTCAGTCTTGTCTTGAGCTGGCCTTTTTATTAGGTATCGTAGCAGCCTTGATGCACAAAGGGCCGCGTCAACTCATCACGACAGTCGACCCCAACACCCAACAGTCCCTTCTAACAGTGGAGGCGACGTCACCTGTCTGTCCTGTCTCCCCGAGCTTCCCACAGGCCGAACCACACGCCATTCTGATCCTCTTCCAGTTACCCCCACAGATATCGCCGACTATCCACCACATCTCTTGCATCTCACTTGAAGACCCTCGACACTGGTTTTAGCAGCCTGCTGGCAACCCCGCTTGCCTGGGTAGGTGCCTGTGCACTGTCACCAAACGCCTTCTCGCGTGTCATTCTCAAGAACCGCCCTCAACCGACATCTGTCGAGCGTGAAAGAAATGGCGGCTGGACCGCGTGCCGAAGCAAGATCTCTGACGATCATCAACTACATCGCCGCGAATCCTCCGCAATACCCCCACCACCCGGAAGTCAAAGAGTCCCTGACGCTGTACATCTCCAGAGTTCCTGGCACACAAGGTCTGTAACCATCTAGGTCTTCCTGACAGAGCGACTGCTTGCTAATCCCGCCTACCAGATGTGATCCTCTCTACCATGAGGCCGCATAGAAAAAACGTGACGGGTGAGGATGTTGCGAATTCGCTTTACTACATCCACATGGAGTTACCGGAGGATCTACCACCACCAAAGCCCCCACGCTCACAGGGTGTTGTGCTGAGCTCAACTCGGTCCAGTGGTGAGAGCGCAAGGAGTGTAATCCCGAGGAAACCGCTGCCCGCATCAGCCAGGGTCCTGAGGCCGGAAAGCTTGTCGCCAAAGGGAGAGCCGGCCCAATTGCCTGCACCAGCTCACCATATGCCTCAGTACAAGGCTTACCGGCCCAAAAGTGGCCCCTCTCCAGTATCAGAAAACCAAACTCCCGCCCAGGGGCCAGCCAATTCATACCGACCAAACCCCATGTTTGACAAGCGGTTGTCAGCGGGCTCTCCTGAGCCGCCCCTTCCCCCTCCTCACTTGACAGCGGTGCCCTCAGCGCCTTCACAAAAAGAATCAGCATCATTGCTACCTGCAGGTCTCGAGCATATTGACACCAACGTTCCTCCACTGTACTCTCCAAGTCCAGCCCGGCCAACAACGCCGAGCCAACCTGCTTCACATCAATCTCCGCAACAAGTTGCCTCGCCGTCTTCTTATTCCCATACCCAACATCCCACATCACCCAGCAAACCAAACCGGCGCCCATCTTCGGTTTCTTTTTTGCTCACCATAATTCGGAGAGATCCGAGTTCTGGGTCGCAGGTTAATGTGGGACAGGTGTCATCCTTTGCCACCAACATCCCTCCCCCGTCACAGGCAGATCCAAGTCTCAACCCCGAGGACATGGGATCCGGCTGGAGAGCCCAAAAGATTGACATTCGAATCGACACTTCTGGATATGCCAAGTACAGAGGAATGCCCAGCCGGGCAACCGCCGAGACCCAGGCTTTCCAGCCGACCGGTTCAACAGGCCGCCCCCATTCGTTATCACAAACGGTGCAAATCGGACATAGAGACCGCGGCAGCAGTAGCGCTCCGGGTTTGACCCCTGCCTCACAAGAGGGATTTCACAGACAAGTTGTCATGGCTTACGGCGGAGGCTGGAAAGCCGGGTTCAAAAAGGCATTTCACCGGCGCGACCGGCGTGGAAGCATCAGCCCAGAGGGAGTCCAATCCCCCGAAGACCACGGCACACCCAAGGCATCACATACCCGTCAGGGGAGCTCCTCCACGATTGGATCGAACCACTCTGGATCGGGCGAGGAGCAGGGTGGGATCGTCACTCAACCTGGGCCGGGTTTACGGCCGAAAGGATACACGTTTCTGTCACCCTGGGAAGGACGGTGCGAGTTCCGCACCAGTACGAACGGGCGCTCCCTCAAGCTTCGCCATGTGCTCGACTCTACCACCAAGTTGCAGTTTGATCCTCGGGAGGTGGCGCAGAGCATCCAGAATGCCCAGGCGATGGGTCGGTCGAGGGGAGATGAGCTGCAGGCTGCGCTCCTGGGCACGAAGCCGGTCAGCGAGCTGAGGTTCAACCTGCCCAGCGGCGGTGACTTTTTTGGAGCCCGCAGGAACGACGTTGACAAAGAAAACCGAGCAAGTCGACTTTCGAAACAGTTCAGCAGCCTGCTGCACCACCGGGACGTGAAGAGCAGCGATGACGATGAATGGAGCGATGACGACGAGATGGATCTGAGCCTTGGTAAAGAGAATGCCGGAGGTGGGAGCAGTGGGAAGAAGGTCAAGCTTGGCAAGCTGATAATCCACGATGAGGGCCTGAAGATGCTGGATTTGGTCGTGGCAGCCAATGTTGGCGTGTGGTGGACGACATGGGGCAAGGTAGATCAATAAACGGCGACCTTGTGCATAACAAGGTGGAGAGAATATACCCTTTCTTCTTGTTTTAGTCTGCCGCAGTGTCGCTTTCTTGAAATCTCACGTGGGTCTCACGTGAATGTTACCTGGCGGCCAGCCATCTCCCCACACATGTGGCGGCCAACAAATCAGGTGTTACGAAATGTAATCTTGAGGTTTGGGGTGGCCCAAGCGCCAGCAGCTCCAAAAAAGCAAACTCTCAGGACCAAAAGCTCCAGGGATATCGAGACGACGTCAAGCGCCACTGGGGAGCTCTGTCAACCTGCCGCCTCCGCCACCCCACTCCCATTTTCTGCTGTCGGTGTCGCGACCCTATTTTTCGAGGACCATAGAGCACCCAATTAATTGATCGCCCACTCGAATTCCAGGGCTCCCTTTCACTCCCCCGACAGCTTCCCGTAGCTCCAAAAAAAAGTCCCGCCCGGCTTGCCAATCTTACCCCTTCCCCCTTCCCGAACCCGACCGACCGACCCAATTGACGTCGACACGATGCTCCCCTCCACCGCCATCGCTGCTCGCCCTCTGGTGCGGGCAGTTCGCACTATCACCCCCTCCTCCACAGCCATCTCCCAAGTGGTAGCCAGGAGAACGTATGCGACGCCGGCTGGACCCCCGCCCAAGAACTTCCGCCTGCCGCCGCCCAAGACGTGGGAGCAGGAGTCCGAGAGCACATTCGACAAGCTTGGAAAGTACTTCTTGATGACGGAGATGATGAGGGGGATGTACGTCCTCATGGAGCAGTTCTTTAGGCCACCGTGAGTGCTTTTTGCCGACGCCTACCCCGAGGGTAGCAGGAACACTGACAAGGGTTGAACTGGACAGGTACACAATCTACTATCCGTTCGAGAAGGTGCGTAATGCAGGTGGCTGTTTGAGAGACTGGGTAGTCGTGGAGGAGAGCGGGAGAGATGCGCATTTCATGAGGCCAGACAGGCTGACAGCAGCAGGGCCCCATTTCGCCCCGCTTCCGTGGTGAGCACGCTCTGCGTAGATATCCCTCGGGCGAAGAGCGATGCATTGCCTGCAAGCTTTGCGAGGCCGTCTGCCCCGCGCAGGCCATCACCATCGAGGCCGAGGAGCGTGCGGACGGTTCCCGCCGTACCACTCGCTACGACATCGATATGACCAAGTGCATTTACTGCGGCTTCTGCCAGGAGTCTTGCCCTGTTGACGCCATCGTGGAGTCCCCCAACGCCGAGTATGCCACTGAGACTCGTGAGGAGCTGCTATACAACAAGGGTGGGTTTTTGTTTTTGTTTCTTTTCTTCCATGTTGGCTGGACAGTATGGGCTAATTTTGCACAGAGAAATTGCTTTCTAATGGAGATAAGTGGGAGCCGGAGCTGGCTGCGGCCATCAGAGCGGATGCGCCATACAGATAAAGACTCGTGTATTAGAGCGAGCCAAGGTAGTGTTCAGAAGGGCGGATTCTTGTTCACAAGGCCGGCAAATAGTGTTATACATATGTTCTACCATCCAGAAGTTTTGATTTGTTGCTATTGTTGTTGCTGCTCGTTCTGTTTGGGCGTCTGTCTGGAGACGAGGGTATTGCCGTCATGACGCATATCACGTGACACAACGCACAGATCATGTGCAAAGCTGGAGCTGTCCCACAGTGCCGCAGCACCGAAAGCTTGCCAGAGCCAGAGTTAGCGCATCCCGACGCTTGCCATTCCCAGGCGAGAAATTTATCATCAAGCAGACCTCCACCGTCACTCATCCCCCCGCCGAACCTCTCCGCCGTCAATTGCGTCGACCACCCGGCCCGCTCCCACCGGCCACACCGATTTTCCTCCCAAGTCCAACCCCTTTCCCTTAAAATGTTCCGCACCGCCGTCCTCCGGTCCGTCGCTCTTGCGTCGCGGACCGCCGCTGTTCGCTCCGCCACTGTCCCCTCCCTCAGATTAGCCGCTCCCGCCGCGGCGAAGACCTTTGTGCCCAAGGTCGCTGCCAGCTGGGCTCTTCAGATGCGGGGTTATGCGTCGGGCGGTGGTCTCACAAAGCAGGAGGTCTACGAGAGAATCAAGGAGCTTCTGTCTGGGTTTGACAAGGTACTTGCTGTCTGCTTTCTGGTCCTAGTATATGGTCAAGACTTGCTAACTGGCGCTTCTTTACAGGTCAACAACCCCGAGAACGTGAGTACTATCTACCCATGCCAAGAACCGAACAATACAGACAGCAATCTCTTGACTATTAGCTGGAGAGGTACGGGATGGCAGAATGGAAGCTGACGTCTTTTTCTTTCGGTTCCTTAGATCACGGAAACTGCTCACTTCGCCAATGACCTCGGGTTGGACAGCTTGGATACCGTTGAGGTCGTGATGGCCATCGAGGAGGTATGGACCTCTCCCCTTCTTTCTGAGGGCGTGGGAAGCAATACTGACAATATGGAACATAGGAGTTCAGCATTGAGATCCCCGACAAGGATGCCGACACAATCCACAGTGGTATGTAGCCGCCGGCCGCCCCTCAAAAGACCTCGGATCGGATTCTAACATGTCTAATGTCAACAGTGGATAAGGCCGTCGAGTACATCACCTCCCAGCCCGACGCCAACTAATCGGTCGCCGGCTAGTCAAGAAAGGAGCGGAGAAAACAAAAGTCATAGAGAGGACCACCAATTGTAGCTCTTTTCCTTTTTTTTGGGTCGTTTTTGTCACCGCCATTTGCTGCATGTGCCGCCTTGTACCATGCTCACAAACCCACATCATAAATTACGACAATACACAAACATCGAGCCCTGATACGGAAACCTGAGCAATCTTCGTGCCGTCATCTTTACGTGGACACCTCCCAGAAGGACCCCTTATCAGTGCCAGGCAACAACAATTCTCATTTTCACCAGCCTTGCAGGTACAGGAGCCGCCACCTAGTCAAGAGACAAGGATAATGGATGTGGGTGGAATCGCATGTCTCTTGGGACAACTTTCGACATTTGTCATGGACTTGGTTCCTGGTGTAAAAACCTCCCGAGGTTTGTTGGAAAGAAACGGCTCCCGGCTGTAGCTTGTGTATTGTAGACCTCTATCCAGAACCAACTCACTCTTGCTTCCTGTGCTTTTCAATTCCAGTGCCCCTGCATCAGCTTTACTGCTATTAGATTTTATTTTGCTTCTTGAATGACTTTCCTAACCAATGTTCGTTTCGTCGCATCAACACCGAAACTAAAGGCAAAAATACAACCCGGTTTTGAGAGTGGGGAGAGCGTATTTGTATATGCTTTGTTATGTTTTGTTGGGAGAATGACAGGAACCGCTATAGAACAAGATTTGAGAGCCCGGTAAAAGGCGATTCAAGATAAACACCACCCCAACCTGAGTTGCCTTTACCATACATATCCAAATACAAAGAGAGATTGAAAGAAAAGAACAAAGCTATTCCCACAACTGAAATCACAACAGTACCAGACATCTTGTATGAGATGTATGCGTGCGTGTCTCTGTGCTCTGTATGACCGCCCCTCCCCCCTTCCCCCCAAACAAAGGAGCTATAAGCAAGCCAAGTAAGCAAGCATGCCTCCGACAAGTGTCAACAGACAGCCAATTCATGACCTAACCACACCACGCTATGCCCATATGATCCTTGCTGCAGCTATATATGTAAGAAAATGTGCTGCAGACGATGCAAATCCTTTTGAATCATGCCTCCCCCTCCTACATCAGTCTAATCCCGCTTTCTTTTCTTTTTGTGCCAACCGTACCCAAACTCCTAACGCAAAGCACTATCTCCCTCCCACCGCCTCGACAGCACCAGCACCTCGGTTGTTGTCAGCATTAGCCCCGGCGGACCTGTTGTTGGCAACGACCGTGGCATAGCTGTTGGTCCAGGCCGCGGCACTCAGGGGACTCGCAGCGTTGCTGACTTGTTGGTTTCCGGATGCGCGCTTCCGAGCTCTCGCCTGGGCATCATCTTCGTCGTCCATGCTAAACACAAACGCGGCCTCCTCTTCGTCCATTGGCGACTTGAAACGCCCGGTAACGCTCGACCCTATTGATGTGCTGCTGACATGTCTCGCTAGCCCGCCGTCCTTGTCTCTGGATTCGCCAATGACGCCGGCTCCGTTGGTATTGCGCGGGACATTGGGACCGATGTGAGGGCTTGAGTCAGCCGAACCGTCGTCTGACAGCTGTGTCTCTCGAAGCTGCTGAGTCAGGGCTGATACTCCCACCGTGTTCCCATCCAGTCCTGATGTAATGGCACTCGCAAGACTCGAGTTCCTGAGCGGGCTTCCGACGTGGCCAAATGCCGAGGCGTGCTTAAAGGACCGGCCCGTCTCCATATGTCCGTCGTCCTCCTTTTGCCTCCCCCACAGTGGACCCCAACGGCCGGGGCTGGAAGGCTGGATGGGGGTGCCAAACTTGGTGATGGGGGCAGGCGGACAGGATTCCGCCATCGACTCCCGGTTGGCACCATCCATGACGCGAATCGTGTTGGTCGTGGAGCCCCTCCTCGCCCTCTCCGTCGGCGTCAGCAGTTCATTGGCCAGCGTGCCCGGAACATAATCTTCTTCAAAGAGAAACTGCTCCGAATCATCCCAATCCATGTCGACTTTGGGCACGCTGCTGCTCATCATGCGAGTCTTGGCAAAACGAGATGTGTTGCTGTGCATTGGTCGCTTTCCAAAATACTCATCACCACCCAGTGCTGAGCTAAAGCCGAGAGACCCGGAAGGCGGGCTGCTTCCAAAGCCTGCAATGTCCTGTGTTCCAAGTCCCGATGGGGAAAGGTGACTGCTTCCAAACGCAGAGGCATGCAAGTGCTTCAAAGCATCAGAGGTACGGCCGCTTTTGGCGGCACTGAGCGAAGACGAAGGTGAATCCAGTCCAAACTGAGCCGGAACCGAGGATGGCCAAGGGCCACCTCTCGCCGCATGTGAAACTCCATTACTGTCAAAGGACGCCGGAAGGGGAGCATCCAGCACCGAAAGCCCCTTGATGTTTGGTGAGAGGCCCAGTCCGAAGCGGCTTGCCTCCTCGTCCCGCGGCGATCCGTACGCAGAAGCAGGATTCGATGTGTACGACGTGGTATCGATCGTGGGCACGCCGTTTTCGAGAGCCAGTTGGTGGCTGTAGAGTTCGTCCTGTAGCGCAAAAGGCGTGTTGTTGTATGGCGAGTCTGCGCGCATAAAAGAGTTGGTCAAGGCACTGCTTGCCGGCTGGTGGTATGTCGTCGGGTTCACGCGGGCACCGAGGACGACTCCGGGAGGCACTCCTATTGTGACACCGTTCTTGCCATAGTTGATGCGGCGGCCGTCGGGCAGCACATGGATATTGGCGCACTTTGGGCCAAACTTGCAGTTCCCCTACACACCCGTCACACACAACCAGTCAGTACGACAGTCCCCGAGGGCAACAAGTATTGAGGATGTTTTCGCCGGGGGGGGGGAACGGAGCGCACCTTTGCAAAGTACTTGCACACGTTTTCGGCGGCCGAGCTCAGATCGTGGCTAAAGGGGCATGCATTGCCTGCCTGACAGGCGCCTTGTCGGAAGAACTTGCATGGTACATGCGAGGTATCTGTTCAAGAGCAAACCGATGCGTCAGCAAGTTGCGGTATCGCACCACCGAGAGAGAATGTGTGGGCCGCCATCGCAAAACATACTGGGAGGACTTCTAGAGCCATCGAAACGATGGGCGGCGGCGGCGGGCATCGGAGCCATTATCCCACCACTCGAGTGACCGGCTTGTGGTGATATGTTGAGACTGCCGGTGCGCAAATGGCGAAACTCGCTCAGGTTGGACGTCGCCATTGCTGCAGGCGTCGGCGAGGGTCGCAGGCAGACAGACAGACAAGAGAGAGAGGCTTGGGGCCAGAGCGCAGTTTGCGGCGGTGGACCGAGGGGTTGTTATCAATTGGGCGCCTAGGGGATGGGCACGCGACGAGGTCGCTGCCAGGTCGAAAAAGACTACTTCCAAACTCGAGGTCTAGTTCAGGGTAATGGTGTCAAAAAGAGAGGGTATTTCCAATCAAGCCCGGGAGCGGAGGCGGCGGGTCATGAAATGTTTCGTCGTGTGATAACGGATAACCTGGGAAATGGCAGCGCTAGGTGATGAGGGGGACTCAAAACGCAGAGGGCGGCATGTATGAATGTGGCGAGCCGAGCGAGATCTTGGGTGTTAAAAGGGCTGGAGGGCGGTGGGCTCAGTCGGCGAGGCGCTTGGCAGTGGTCGGCTGTGGAGGTGTGCACTTTGCGGAGGGGTAGTAGGTAAGCTCCAGAAGCAATGGCCAGCTAGGAAACCGTGCCACCAAGGTCCAGCTTACAACACGTCAAGAATGCCAAAGCCTAAATGCCTCTTCAGGGAAATTCGACTGACTCAATAGGCAGTCGACACGGGCTAGTTGTTGGTGTAGTGTATCGGGACATGTCAGTTTTGTTGTTGACCCAGTCTCACCATATTGGTATCTCTCGGCTTCCAGGTTGGGTGGAAGGAGGGGCAGGTGCGCGCACCTTCCCCGCCATCCCCGCCATCATCAACCGTCTCGACATTGTTGATACACGACACGACCTGACTGCAGATGTGCCGTTGTGGGCGTGGGGGGTTTCCGGATGTCCCGCCCCAACTGCAAATAGCATCCACCGTTTTCCGTTGGAGCTGGTGCACATCAGATCAAGCACAACGGCCTGTCGAAGACATGACAGCTTTGAGCCGGTGTGCAGCTAGCGGGGGCACTGTTGGAGTCATCCAGGCCCTCGGTGTGGAAGCCAACCAACCTAGAATTAAGCCCCTTGGCTGCCTGAGCATGATCACAAGGCTCAATAGCGTGCTAGCGATTCAGGTTGACCGACTCACGAGAAGGGGCGGCGCTGATGGTTGAGACATTGACCTGCCTACATATTTTCCTACTAGCATCTGCACAGATAAGCAATTGACGGAACGTTGAGGGCTGGAGGGGCAAGCCTCATCGCGATATTAAGATAGGTAGCTACCCTGACCTATCTTGTCGCGCTTGACAGACGTCTGCACAATATACACCCTACACCCCAACTAACCTGCATAATAACGATGTTTTCTTAGGTAGTCTACGCCAGTTGAAGTCCCAGACATGTCGTTCTCTGTTTTCTCTGTACACCCATCAGTCCGTCACTTCTGTCCGGTCACTTTGCTCCGCACCAACACCCCCGCTCTACCCCGTCTATTCTCCCCGCCCCCGACGATCCCATGTGGACTCGGCACCAGCAATATCCATCGCCTTTAGAATCCCGATGCGAGAGCGGTACTGCAGTACCCGCCCATCTTGCAGCTGCTGCTCTACCTGCAAGTGCCTCATACCAACCACGCTCCAGATTGAGCTGGGCATCCCAGAGAGCTGCCACCCATTCCTTCATCCAAGCCACCTGTTGTATGTCCTCCAGCCATGTAGTATTGGCTGCCGAGTGTGGGGTGCGCGAGTGTGATCCGTCTTGACCTTCACTAACAAATCACGGAGCTAGACAAACCACCCTTTGCGCAGATGCATGCAGCCATGACACCCCCTTGTCAACACACACAACACTCCATAGGGATGAGACGGTAGGTGCTTCTACGCTTCACCGGTGTCTCAGTCTAACCCCATGGGCCAACATGGGCGACAAAGCAGTGAGGCAGTGTGTTGCCCAGACTTCCTCCTCGTATTGGACTTAGAGCTTGCTGTCACTTCTCACATCTCGTGACCGGTCACCGTATCACAGCTTTTGATCTGCTTTTTCCAACAACATGGTCAAATTTCCACGGATAGTAGGCCTTTTTCGCCTTGCTCTTTTGTTATGCCTTGATAACGAGGCCAAACATGACTGCATGCAACCCTCCCGCACCTCACTGGGGTCTCATCTGATCTCATGGTGTCAGCCGCTACATGGTCCAGTCGGCCCTGATGCCACGCTCTGCATTTCAAACACTGTATTAATATCCTGCCCGTCACTCACTACACCCCATCAGCATTCCATGTCGAAAACCCGACCTGGCATTAATCTTGACCATGCTTCATCGGGACACCGTAGCTTACTTGGCCTCCAACCACCCACCCACTTTGTCAACATCCCACGCCGGATGGCCGGGCACCACGAAAGACTGCCGCATCTTGTAGCTGAGCTGATTATGCAGTATTCCTGAAATCTCATAACCCATGACCCTCCCAAGCCAACGGCACTCGCTGGCAGTCCCGTCCCATCTCAGCATGATGACGTAGTGTTGGTTCAAGTGCAGTGGTTAGGTAGTTCAACAAGCTTTTAAACATACCTGATGTGCTTCACTGTATGGCTCCCTTCCGAGAAGATGGGATTAAGTAGGTATACAAACCACAGTTGTAACAAAAATAGATAAGGGGGTGTTTTATATCGCTAAGATATGTTGGAATCCTGGCCTAGAACCTTTGTATTTTGAGTAGACTTGGTGACTTGTGACAGCTGGACTGAGACATGTATTTAGTCTACCACACTGTGACTAATAAACAGGGAAAGCTAGCGAGGCCTGGTAACGATCGCAGTTTCTATAGCCGCCATGTCCGGTGCTGTCACAGTACCTAACAAGTGGCCACGACATGTGATTCTGCAAAACCACATCGTAATGCAGTTTTCCCGCACAGGACAAGATTCCCATCTACTTTCTAACCAGCTATTTGTTTTGCCAAATGCAAGACATATCTACCTGGGATTAGAGAAATCATCCACTTAGCAGTAGTGTGAAAGCGGCTTCTGATATATGTACATTCGGATCCTATAGATATCGCACGTATAGCATCATCAAATAGACCTACGACTCGTTACCAATACCAGTCTGGTTCACTCCCAGAATATCACCGGCACCCCCACGCAGTTGTTCTGTCACCCATCACCTCACACTGGACGCCTGAGCTGCATAGTGACAAGATGTGAGTGCATGTAATGTAGTACAGCCGTTATCAGCCGAGTGACACCTTTTGCCTGCCTGCCAATCTACAGACTTTCCTGGCCAGTGACCGAAGGTCGAAAGAGGACTTTTGTGCATTGGGACCAACGTTCCATCCTCCAGGGCTTTATGTTTCAGTGGTACAAACGTATTACGCCTTCCATATCCATCATAGGTTAGTTGCAACACATGCCCAAGACATGCCCGCTACCAATGCATGCATGACATCTTTCAATATAGGCACCTATCTACCTAAAGTACCTAACATGACTCCATGACGTAAGCTTCTTGACCGACCCAATATTCAGGATTAGATGTCCACCCAAACCGTTCATTAATACATGCTGGCTAGCTCATCCAATTATTGTCGGACTAAAAGCAGCATTGGTCGAACTCGTGACACATCAAACAATGTGGTATCGCCTTGCTCCAAAAAGCTGTGATTATCATTTAATACTAATTATAGCTTGTCTACCCAGGTAGGCCCCTTTTTTAAGCGTTGGACCCGTTGTCAAGGCGGCAAAATTCAACTTGAACTTCTGCCTACTTACTCAAACATACACGTAGCAGAACGGGGCCCCGCTGACAGTGTTCATGCTGTCCTTGATCTTAATCGCCGGCTGATGAGGCAGGACATCGATAAAGTCCTCCACCGTGACGTTAGGGCTCGGGGGGAAGTTGCCCCAGGTGCCGGTGCCAAATACATCCTTGCGGTTGTTGAAGTCGAGATTCTGCCAGATCCAGTAAATTCGATCCAGCTGGTTGTGGTGAAAATAAAAAGCCGGATCATAGGGCGAGATGATGGGATCACGGGTAATACCGCCGACGCCCCAGTGGCCACCTCCGTGAATACCGATCGGTTTCTCGGTTGTCACTCTTGGGTCACCCTCCTGTTGAGCGTCAGCAATTGTCACTTTTATTGATCTTGTTCACAGACCAGAAAAGGGTGGAAGGGGGGTTCTTACCAGGAATCCCTGAAAATTTCTGATGTTGTTATAACTAAGAATCAGTTCTGTGCTGTTACGGAAAGTAGACCACCTCTTGATAGGGTTCGTGTTCAAGTCCCTGTCCAGACACCTCGGGTTGTTGCCGTAGACCGTCTCGTTCGTCCAGGGTGTTCCGTCAAGCGGGAAAGGTCCGAGCCTTACCACCGTGTCATTGAACGGGCCCCTTTCGATGCATCCGCCGCCTGTCCCGGGAGGAAAAACAACCCTGATGGGCTCGGGATCGGGCCCGCCAATGATGTCCAAGATGAAGTCCGGTCTTCCCGGAATAAACACACCGTCACTGCCGATGGACGTGTCAGACCCGTCAAAGAGGGGACTCCCTCTCATATTGTTTTCATCCAAGCCCCACTCCCAGTACGGAAGCCCTTGTGTCCATCCGCACTCTGTCTCGAGGAGCGTCTCATATGTGAAGAGAAAGTAGCGATGCCAGACCAAAAAGGTGGCGCTCATGTGGACGAAGAAAGTACGCCATGCATGAGCATAAGCGAGGTCGTCCCAGAGAGTGATGGCCCCTGGGACTGTGCCGTCCTTGGGAAGGACCGAAGGTTTGGCTTGGAGACACTTGACGGCGGCAATGAACTTGCGGCGGTCGGGCTTGGAGAGAGTGCGCCATTCCCGGCGGTACTTGATCTTGTTTGGCGTGCAGGTGCCGCCGGTCCGAGTCAGGGCGCTGAGAGTAGCAAGCGTATTGAGACCCTTGAGAGCGAGGCCAGAGTCTATGACCGCTTGGGCGAAGTTAGGAATGCTGATAGGGGTGGCTGTGGCGAGGCCACCGGCCAGGAGAAGGGTGGAGAGGAGCTGCATCTTGAAAGATGCTTGAGAGAAGACGGAGTGAGGATAAAGAGCGTGAAGAGAGTGCGAACAACTGGAGGAGATGAGCTTAAAATACTTTTCAGAGCTCGCGCAGCATAGGATAATAAATATGGTGGGATTCAGGGGTTATTCTTGCCAGTGGGCCGATCCTTGCCCAATTCTCACTAGGTATCCCAGATATCACGTCTTCTTGCCGGCCGCGGTATCTTTCTTTTACATATTCTATCATGTTTATTGGCAAATAACGCAGAAGTATCCCCGTTGCAGTGCCCAGCTTACTCCCAAAAGATGCAAGTAGGGTAGCATCAATTGTCTGTTGGATGTTAGTAGGACAGGCCTGCACAATATTTCCTGCACGGCTCAAGAAGCGAGTCCACACAACAGGCCTAACCATAGTCGTATCCCAGGTGGTAGCGGGCGCCTCGTAAGCTTGGACCTGAATAGAATAAGATAAATTTTTGCTAGAGTGTGCAGCCAAGGAGGCCTGTTACACATGTATTCTGTTTTGGCGGCATGTCACACACGTGCTCTGCTTCGGTTGAGTTACCCCGAAAGGTTACAGAATGCGTCCCATGTCAGCAACTGACCTCGGCCCTCTTATTCGCGAGAAGGTCTTCACACTCGGCTCTGGTGGTCAGACAAAACACATGGTACGGACGGCTCGTTGGGTCTGAAAGCAACACTATTGTTTCCTGGGCATTCTTGTGTAATGGAAGCGATGTGGCTGCTGATGAAGCTTATGTCTGTTGTGTTACTCCCATCACAAAACATTCACCAACACCCACAGAGCTTCAGCACTTGTCCTTGCATAGTATAAGCGTGGCGAGTGATGCGCAATAGACAAAATGCCATTTCTTTGAGAAGAGGGGTAAGGTGTCAGTGAAACCATTTCCTGGGCGGCTGATGGCGACCTAGACAACAAGGGCAGTGGGTGTAGACAATCCATTGGTAGGTAGCCACAAAAGGATGGCTGATCATCAATTTGGTGGAAGTATCCAGGCAACCAGAAATGAGTATTGACCCGAGGGTAATCACCAGAGGTGACAAGAGGGTATGAAGGGATATCAGCCAGCGCCTTTGTGGTGTGACACTCATCTCCATCAGAGGCAATATCGAAGCTTGAAGACAGCTAGGTAATGAATAAAAAGGTGAAGAGTTGTGCTCTTGAGATAATGATATGAAAAGGTAGTCAAAGACTCTTCTTGTGGTGTCAAGGGTGACAACGACGCAACCACCACCTTGTGAAGAATGCCCGATTGACTTCTGTCGGTGAACGCCTACACAACTGGACGGATCGAGCAAAGGATCAAAGTTGCAGACAGCCTGCAGGGAGAAAGATCGTCTGGGTTCAGTAAAAAGTGCTATTGGTAAAGACAGTGAGAGGTAGAAAACCCAAAAACCAGTCGTCAGAGAGATCCCGAGACCGGTCCAGAAAAGACAACTCGAACAGCCACTCCGCCGTTCTCTCCTTCTCAACCAACATGAGCCTACCCATACCTTCGTCCCAATCGACTGTTACTTTGGGACATGGGCAGGAGCGTTCTTTTCCCCCACTAACCGGTGATAGTAAGAGAAAGACTGCCGCACTGGATGCTGGTCCAGAGGCTAAATGCGAGAAATGTTAGTAGCAATACTTAAGTATACGATTGGCCAATCCAAGGCCGGGAATCGACAATTCGAACAGGGGAACATACATCCAGTTTCTATGACCTGTGAGAGTATTAGAAACATGGTAAATGTTATAAGAAGTAGTTCCAAGGGCGATTTACAAGATTCCCATTCCTGGCCATTAGCAACAGCGCAACCGCACTGTTCCAAGTCACCATGGACGCACATACGTCGAAACTGATCACACACTGCAGGATTTGTCATGGAACTACATGGGAACTGGCATTGTTGAGGACCAAGAACCATGCCGCGTTCTTTTGATCCTTCTCTGTTGCACAGAAAAGGATGGGGACCTGAAATCGTCAGAAGACGACAGATAAGGTTAATTTTCGCGAAACTGAAAGCGCTGACATTCTTCGAATAGGTTCAACCATCTTAATGTATATAAGCCGCCTGCATATGAACAGAACTCGGTAGTAGGCTTCAGGCTGTTCATACTTTCACCCTTCTGCTCCGGTATTGCACTCAAAGAATAAATGAACCTAAGGAACAAGCCAACTTAAACTGAAGTATGTGTGAGACATGTAACTGAAAGGGAGATTCGAAAATGTCTAAGGGTTGGGAAGAGGGAGAAAAGTTAAAAATATGTTGGTGGAACAAGACCAAGATCCAATATGGCAAGGCGGGTTTTCAATTAGACATATCTCGGTAGAATGGTTTAACCTTGGATTTGAATTTGGAACCCGCGTTCCAGAGTGCAAGCTCCTCGTAACATTCCTCGTACCTTGCCCTTGATATTTCCTGACATTACTCTCATGGAATAGACCTGGTAGCTGGGAACAGAACCGTGCAAGTTTACCCCTGTTTCATGAGAGGTTTTGTCTCCACCCCTTTCTTCCCCAGTCCAACGGCCATGGGGACAATGCAACGTTAAGGCTGAATCGTGATAACATCCTCATCAACGACATTGCAAAGATATCCGAGAAGACTTGGCCAAATCTGTTTATATTTAGAGACTTTGACAGTATATAGACTGGCCTGTTCAAGCTTGAAAAAAGAAACAAAAGAGACCCGCTTACATTCACTCCAACATGGGCAACTAATCCCTCAATTGCCTGCCGGATTGTTGTTTTTGGTCCGTCCGTGCGGCGTGCAAGATCTCCCCCGCAAAGCAAGACACTTTAGGGACTGCACGCACCACACCAGACGATAGGGTTCGACAGACAGCCCGAACAACTACCCACCCATTTACCTCGTCACTTACTGGGTATTCCCCATTCAGATCTCCATGCAGAACGATCTCCTTCTCTCAAACATTTCTTGTCTGGCCCCACACATCAGATGCTTGCCGTGGCTGGTGCTCCAGCATCTTTCTGTTATCTGAGACGGGGAGCTTGGGCGCAGAGCCCGGGATTTACAGCTACCTAGGTACCCTTCACTGTTTATCAACTCAGATGACTGGAACTAGAATTGTTTAAAGCTGCCGGAAAGACTATCCGGGCCGTGTCTTGTCGTCCTGGTCTTCTTTCTCTTTGCAATCCCCAAGCTCAACTCCACTCGATCCTCCCCTTTAGTTCAGTTTGACCTATTCTTGACTTTTATCTTTGCCAGTCGTTCCCTCGGAGCTGCATCTGATCTCTCTCCATTGAACCACTCATAAGTTGAACAAGAGTCATGATGGACCAGCTCCGTCTCGATCCCACAATCGACTACGGGTCCCAGCTCAATGCCACCGTCTGGCTCCTCATCTCGGTCTCGGCTGTCTTCCTCTTCATCCGCCTCTATCTGAAAAAATGCCAGAACCGTGGCCTCTGGTGGGATGACTATTTTCTGATGGGCTCTTGGGTCCTACTCGCTACCCAGGCTGGCCTCGTTTCCCACGTTGTCGGCTTGGGATACGGTCGCCAAGTGATCCCAGTAGAGAACTTTCCTTTCTTCCCAATTCCAGTGAATATTCTCTCGACACTGTTGATAATCGCCAACTTATGGGGCAAGACAAGCTTTGCCTTGACGCTGCTGAGGATCCCGGAACGCTGGATGAGGGCCTGCGTCTGGTGTATTTTGATCTCTTTGACAGGGACGCTAGTGGTGAGTGCAGTTATGGTGTGGATTAGCTGTCTTGATTTCAAGTTGAGGGGGAGGTGTGTGCCGGTGGATGTGTCGATACGATACAACATATTTTCGTGCGGTGGGTGAACTCGTTCCTACGAGATCAGTTGGATAGAGACTAATCATACTTGACTGAACAGTCTTTTCGGCTACGATCGACGTCGTACTCGCGTTTTTGCCATGGAAGTTCTTGTGGGCGCTGGAGATGAGCGTGAAAGAAAAGGTTGGCGTGATAATTGCAATGAGCATGGGCGTTTTGTGAGTGGCCCAGTCCAGCGAGGAGGAAGTCCCGACTGATGATGACCGCAGCGCCGGCGCAGCAGCTGCTATCAAGTCTGCTACCCTCCCTGCCATCAACAATACAACTGATCCAAGTAAGCCACACTCCTTCTCTTTGCCTAGGTTATTTACTGACAGTCCTTAGCTGCCAGCGTACCACTGTTGATCTGGGGAAACGCTGAAGCGGCCATCTGCATCATGGCCGCCTCCATTCCCATCCTCCGTGCACTTGCTAGAGGCAACTGTCGCGGCCCAGTCCCTCATGGATACGAGGCTTACGAGTATGGGTCGGCTGGCATGACAGAGTCTAGATTCAGGCAGTCCACATTCAGCAGAACTGCGGTCATGTCCCTGGCATTGCCAATTCACTCACCACCCGCGCTGTATTCTCGACAGACCTCACGTAAAAAGGAAACTGACAACCTTGATGAAACCTTGACGAGCGGGAGCCCGGAGCCGTCATTGACATGCAAACAGAAGCCCATCCAGATCAATGAGAACGAAGAGGACGATACCAGCAGCTTTGAGATGACCAGCTACGGGCAGAGTCGTCCGCAAAGTCTACAGAGCGTGTATGCTGCTAGTAGGCCGCACAGTTCCTTGGACTTTATTGGGCGGGACCCAGCCCCACGATGAGTTCAGATAAAAAAACACAGCTAATTACTAAAATAAGAAATAAGAAGAAACCCGACGTATGTTGTCCGTCAAGACGAGGCTTGCAATTGAAGAACCTCCCCGAGGACACCAGCTTGTCAGCAGGCGAGCAGCTTGTAGTTATATCGGTAGAAACATGCTGATAGAAAATCAGAATCGACGGGCGTTCGGTGACCGGTATGTCGATGGCCTGGAAGCTCAAGGCAGAAATTGAGCAACGGTGGGCTGGCCAGGTGAAAGCAGATCACTCTTTCGGCAAGATGCAGCCCAAGTATCTCGGACACATGTCACATTTCTGGCATGTTGTAGAGGATACCAAATACAGAATGTCAGACCCGAGTAGGTGATTGGAGTAAAGGTTGTGTATTTGCGCTAGATATTAAGATCAGAAATCGAAAGGCGAGTGGACTAATCGTCAAAATGACCAGCCACATGATGCGCAATTGCTGTTGCATTACCAGTGAAGTCGTTGCAAACAGGGCACGTAGATGTCTCCTGCCCTGCCACAGAGAGCTCGTCGGTTGACTCGGTAGTTTCAACAGACGTCGCCCCCACTGGCCCGCTTCTTCTACCTCCGCGCTTTCGTTTGGCGGGCTTGATGTAAGCATCTAGCCCAACCTGTTCAGAAGGCGGCCTTTCCTCTTCCCGCCAATCTGTCGGTCCAGCATGATACCTTCCACTCCCTCTGCGTCCACCTCTCTCTCTTCTGCTGAACCCCGTCGTTGATGCTCCCTCCTCCACTGATGGTGCAAATTCTCCAAAATCACAGGCCCCACTGTCCACGGTTGATATCGTCGAGGAGGATGCCATGCTTCGGACCCTCCCGACACGGCCGTCAACGAGCCTGACTTTGATGCCGCGATGGTGCTCCCCTTTGGTCAGCACATCTTTGACAAGACCGGACACGGTGCGACCGGTGGGCTGGTCGACTTTGAGCACGATGTTGACTGGCGCGCCCGGAATGACCTCCCTGGTCGAGGGAACTCGTCCCTGAGAATGTTGGTGGTGATGCATGGGTAAGGATCTAAAGCAAAAGCACTGAAGCAAAGTCGGTTGTTCAGCAGGACGATCAAGCAAGTGCAGTCCAAAAAAAAGGTTTGTGGGGAACATGACAATGCGAAGAGCTTGGCGCGGCAGTTTGATCTGGGCTCTTAAAGATATGCAACTATCAAAACGGAGCCAGGCTCATCACCACCGATAAGTAAATATTATTCACCCCACCTTCATCCAACTCGCCCGCCGTTGCTCTCAAACAGAACTCACAACCTCTCTTTCGCTCATCTTTTTTTCATCCCCGAGCTCAGAATCGCCCTTGTCAAAACCGTCTGCGGCTGAGATCACATCTGAGTCTTCATAAATCGGTGCGGCAACATGTGTTTCTGGAGCAGGGAAAAAATAACTCAAGCCAACATATATCAAAAACGCGCTGGTGTACCCCCAGAAATAAAACATGAAATAAAGCTTATCAGCGTCGCCAATGGTGCCTTTAATTGAAGGGTTGACAGAGGCAGCCCTGAGAGTGATCTGGTTAGCCACTGCGTGCACACGGATCTTCATTGGAGCAGCAGGGATTGCACTTACATCCCAGGGACGCTGGGTACGACACTGACCAAAAACGCCACCGCTGCCCTCCAGTTCGTGCCCCATTTGTTGAAGCGATACCTGCCATGTGCCCGGTACAATCCCGGAATGTCATACATTTGCTTCTGTACCACCCAGTAGTCTGCGCTGAGCATTGCCGCAATCGGTGCCAGAAAGATGCCCAGTCCAGCCATAAAGGCAAGTAGAGACTGAGCAGAGTGGATGATCTTCCACGGCTGCATGATCCAGCCCGCAATCACCGTTGTGATGATGACTCCGCGTCTGATGTTGAGGTACTTGGGCCACAGGCACATAATGTCGTTGGCACAACTAATGACATTGGCAGAAAGATTGGTACCAATCTGGGCTACTACCCAGCAGAGCCCTACAAAGAAGGCACCAGCCCTACCAGAGGGGCCGTCCCAGTGAGAAGCAATTTCAATTGGGTCCCAGATGTACTTGAAACATGTTAGTTGAGCGTGAAGTCGGGGAATTGGGGTGTGTGTACCTTGCCATAGACAACTTTGGATGCAGAGCAGCAAATAATGCCAAACAGTCCCAGCATGAGCTGGATGCCCGGGAGGAAAGCAACTTGCCAGTAGACACCCTTGTCGGTTTTGAGGTACCGTGTGAAGTCGGGTATGTTGGTCGCCATTGTCGCCCAACCCCCAGTGATGGAAGACAGAGAAGACAAGATCAGCCATGATCTATCTGTGCCGTGGACGCCATAGGGTAGGTTCCAGATATCTCCCGCACCACCAGCCTTGGAGGTCATTGTGATGACCACGGCAATCGAGGTGGTAATGACAAGCACTAGAGACAATTAGAACAGCTTTCGGTCAACCTCAACAACATTTCACATACCGCATTTGGCTACAAAGAACCACTTGAGCTTATGGGGTGGGATGAGCAGAATGGGAAACTGCACCAGCCAGAAGATCAAGTGCGATATCATACCCTGCGTTGTGATACCCACGCTCTCGGGAATGTGATTTGGAATATCGAGATAGGACGGCCAGATGGAACGGATGATCTGTGTCATAGCAGTAGACCCAGTGTATGTCTGGATGGCGTGCCAGAACAAGGCAGTGATGGCCCTCGTGACAACTGCAAATCGGGAAAAGTACCAGCCAAACGAGGCTCTCATGGCGACAGGGAAGGGAATGTGAAGCCGGGCACCGACCATACCGTTCAAAACCAGAGGAACAGTGCAGACAAGGCTGCCAAAGATGATACAAACGATGGCCTCACGCCAGGTGAGCCCGAGGGCGATTATGGAAGCGGGTGCCATCCAGCTTTGGGCATTGAGGGCATCGCTGAACCAGTAGCCAAACATGGTCCATGCCGACCAGGTCCGGCGCTCGAGGGGGGTCACATCGCAGTCAACATTGGTCCAGGCTTCCGGATCGGCAAAGGAAGTAGTCTGACGAGGTAGGACCCATCCTTGTTTGGTGGTTTTAGACTTGATTCTCTCGCGGAGGGCCATGGTGGTGACATGGACTGCGTAAACAAAACCGCCGTATCACTCTATTTGGGACTTGGGGGAGAGGTGAGATGTGCTGGCAATTTATGCACCAAACCTTGCAGACGCAAACATGGGTGCTATCGACCTGGGGCCTGATTCTCCAATCGAGATTCCTGCCATCTTGCGGCGAGTTCATGGTGGTTCACTTGATAGCAGCCTGTAAAAGTGTCGCCGGCGGCCGAAAGACTGCAGAGAGGGCTGACGGATAGACGTGATAGGCGTATTGTTTCCATTTGTCTGTGCTGCACTTGGCTGCTGCCGCCACACCCCAGCATGCCCAATAGTTCTTGCCGTGGTGGTTATGGGAGTATTGATGATTGGACAATGGAAGCTTGTGCTGTGGGGTAGAAGGTGTTGTCGTTGCCCGGGCAGGGAGCTCTTATCAGATCGGGTCCCTATGGAGTAGATAAACGACCGTCGGGCCGGCGGCAAGCTCCAGATCGGCCGCTGTTTCTCATTCAAGATCAAGCTTTTCTTCGGAGATACCACAGACTACCCCGCACCGCCTGCGATCCGAAGCCGGGCCTGTCGCAAGATAAGTCGGATGTGGTGGATTGATGGCCTGGGTTGTTTTGCGAGATAAGATGTTTTGCAGCCGTGGACTGTGACAAGTTGGCCCAGCCATCCCAGGTTCCCAAAACGCCACACCATTCCAATCAACTCGCACCTTCAGTCCATCATGGCACCAACGCCCAAAACCAAAACCATTCTTACACTGCTAAACGCCAAGCCCTATGTCTTCGAATGTCCGACGGCAACGACCGCATTGATCATCGTCGATATCCAGCGGGATTTTGTCGACCCTGGTGGATTCGGTTCCGTACAGTGTGGCAACGAAGCCATTTTTTCCAAGGCTCGCGCTATTGTCCCTATCGTCAAGAAACTGCTTGATGCCTTTCGATCGTTTGGGGGGCATGTCATTCACACGCGTGAAGGACACGAACCGAGTCTTGCCGACCTTCCTGCTGCCAAGAAGCTTCGTCAAATTTCCAACCCAGCTGGTCATCATATTCTGGGAATTGGCGATCGAGGCCCAATGGGCAAGCTTCTTGTCCGAGGAGAATACGGCCACGATATTGTAGACGAGCTCACTCCCTGGCCGGATGAGACAGTTATTGACAAACCAGGAAAGGGAAGCTTCTGGGGCACGAATATCCACAGGACCTTGCTCGCCCGTGGAATAACCCATCTGATATTTGCAGGAGTCACTACCGAGTACTTGCCCTGTCCTTGCTGCAGATGCATTATCGCTAACTTTTTGTCAACGCAGGTGTTGTGTCAGTACAACACTCCGGGAATGTGCTGACCGGGGGTATCAGTGCATCGTGCTGGAGGACTGCACGCAGGGGTTTGATGCTCAGCAAGTGATGACGTCGCTTGACATTATTTCGGGACAAGATGGACTGTTTGGCTTTGTTGGCAGCAGCTCGGATCTTTTCCAAGCAATCAACAAAGCATCAACGGACGCCTTAACTCAGGCTTTGGCACAAGTCCTGACACCGCCCGCGACACCTTCACCAAATGAGGACCCACGGCCTTCAACCGACCTCCTTCTCGATCAGGGTCTTCCGGCAATTGACCAACTGCTAACCGAGTATCGACAAGGCGTCCGATCCCCTCTCGAAGTTATCAAGTCTGTGTACGAACGAATTAAGCAATATGAAGGCATGGATCCGGCGGTGTGGATTCACCTTGAGCCCGAGACAAATGTCACGAATGAGGCATTGAAGTTGGTCAATAAGTACAAGGGAAAGCCCTTACCCCCTTTGTACGGCATTCCTTTCTCGGTCAAAGACACCATTGATGTGGCGGGAGTTCCGACAACAGCAGCCTGTCCCAACTACACGTACATACCCGAAGTGAGCGCTCCAGCAGTCCAACGTGTGCTTGATGCCGGCGGCTTGCTCCTCGGCAAGGTGAATCTCGACCAGCTAGCTACCGGGCTTTCAGGTTGCCGCTCCCCGTACGGCATCCCCCACAGCGTCTACAGCGACAAGCACATCTCCGGTGGTTCATCCTCTGGCTCATGTGTTTCAGTCGGCGCCAAACTCGTGTCATTCGGTCTTGCAACAGACACGGCCGGTAGCGGTCGAGTCCCAGCTGCGTTTAACGGTATCGTTGGCTTCAAGCCCACCAAAGGCACCGTCTCTGCCCGCGGACTCGTTCCTGCTTGCCGTACCCTCGACACAATTACAGTTGTTGCACCCTCCATTCCCGAAGCTCGCAAAGTTTGGCAAATCGTCGCCCACCACGACCCCGAGGATCCGTACTCCAAGCTCCCCCACACCCTTCCCACCTGGCACATTGACTACCGCGGCCCCCGTGTCGGCGGTTTTACCTTTGCTATCCCTCCTCCAGCCTTGCTAGAAGTCTGCACAAAAGAATACCGCGAGTTGTTCTCCTCCGCTGTTTCAACACTGCAATCATGTGGCGGCACCCTCAGGGAAGTAGACTACACCCCCTTTTCTGCCGCTGGAGACTTGCTCTACAAAGGCAGTCTTCTTCATGAGCGCATCCACTGCATCGGCCACCAGTTTCTTCAGTCAAACCTCCCCAACTTGCATCCTGTAGTCAGAGAGCTGTTTTACAAGGCTTTATCCAATCCCCCGTCGGCATACGATGTGTTTCAGGAGCAGGCTCTGCAGATCCAGTTGACGAGGGAGGTGCAAAGAGTATTTGATGGGCTAAAGGGCGGAGTGGATGTTCTCGTGGTGCCGACCACCACGCAGCACCCCACGATTGAGGAGATGGAGGCCGATCCGTTGAGGATGAATACCGAGTTGGGAACTTTTACGCACTGCGCAAACGTGGTGGATTTGTGTGGTGTTTCGGTGCCAGCTGGGACGTGGATCTGGGCGCAAGAAGACTCAGAGAGGGAGTTGCCTTTTGGCATCACGATCTTAGGCGGGAGTGGGTTCGATGCAAAGATCCTCGACATTGCTGGGGTGTTTGAGGAGGAGGTGAGAAGCCGGTTGAAGCAGTGATTGATTCATCGGAGCTGAGAGGAATACCGGCTTTGGACAGCCTTTGGTGGGCATGGAGATCGACACACAAAAAGCCCGTTCCTTGATCAGCAGGTTCTCATGAAAGAGTTTCTTTCCCCTTATCGGAGTTGAGATGTTTTAGTATTCTAGTCACAGTTTATAAATAACCATACACCACCTTCAAGATCTAAAAACAGCGCACATCGTTTTGCTGTGCTTAGAATCTTGGAAACTTGGGCGGACCTCCTCTCTTGCCAAAAGCCAACACCAACCACCCAGCAATGAGACAAACACCGCCAATCGGCGTCACTGGGCCCAGAAATTTGAACTTTTCCGGGTTCAGTGTCAAAGCATAGATTGATCCGCTAAACATTGTCATGCCGGCAGTGAAGAGTGACGCGGCGACAGGATTGCCGGAAGCCATGAGCAGGGCAACAGAGTGTATCAACTTTTTGGAATGCAAGAATCAGCATACACAGCGAGAGCAATGTGAAGAAAGGAACGGGAAGCCAAGAAGTGTTACCTGGTACTGAGCGGCAGTCCCCCAGCTTGCTAGTTTGGCCGGGTCCGCAATACGCTTCTTGAGACCATGAGCGCCAAAGGCACCGAAGCCGACGGCGGTGGCGCCAGAGATGGCAGCAACTTTCCAGAAGATCGCACTGCTGGTCATGGCTGACTCAGTTGATGTCGCTTGGGTCTGCAGCGAGGGTGAAGAAGGGGGGAGAAGGGGGGAAGACTCGTCTTGGGTCGTGCTGTCTGCAGACATTCTCTTGTTTCTTTTGATGTTGGATTGAGCTTGTGGAGGTGTGCGAGAAATGGAGCAGATATTTGCTGACTAATCACCTGCCAAGACATATTGACATCACCGCCATAAGCGATAACCAGCACAGAATTTATGTGGTTCTTATGGAGGTTGGAGACTGCTGTACATTTCCAGGCAAATGCAGAGCCATTGAACTTTGGCTCACGGCTACATTTAACCACAGCTTTTTGTCTTCGCCATCTTCAACATTCTCTCCAACATCTCCTCTGCCTGTGCGAAGTCTGACAATCTACATGCGAGGACCTTCTCATACATGTAGAATGCGCTGCAGTAGAAGAGGAACAGTTGCCCGTAATCCTAGTGTCAGTGCAGTTATTGGCTAAACTACAGAAAACCATGTGACAAACCCCTATCCAGAACCTCTGAAAGGGATACACAGGTGAAGGTAACTTCTAGATGTATGGTTCGGTGCAGCTCAGAGTGCGGAACAATAGACTTGTCTCAGTGTAATACAATGATCCTGTTAATTGACACTTGTATTGCATACTGCGGAACTATCTACAAGCCATCTATTTCCTCCGTACATATAGACTACAGTTTTCCTGGATCATTGCCAAACCGCAATCATCCTATGCCCAGTTCGCTGGATCATCGCAATGATCCCATGGTCCCTCCCTTGGATACCTAAATGTATCTGCCTAGTTACCTATGCTTTGCCCTCTGTGAAGTGGGTTAGGAAGCATCAACTATCACTGCTGCTCTAGTGATGCTCAGGACAATGGCAAGCTGTAGATATTGTGCTTGTTTGGTGGAGAGAGAGAGAGAGAGAGATCTATTAGCGTCCCATCGGGTCGGACTGTGGCCCGTGGCCCCATAGGGGTCACGTGCCCGAGCCTTCCTCGCC
>MU866279.1:0-57594 GCA_033296915.1 Triangularia setosa | reverse complement strand
TTGGTATATTTATTGTAGAAAGTGTGGATACCGTGCCATCGGTTAGCGTGTATACTTGGCAGGGATATTTTTATTACCCATTATACCATAGTAGATAATAGCAAAATAAAATGACTCAACTTACCTTGATTAAGATGCGCTTCTTCGCATAAAGTTACCTGTGAAATGAAATATGTCTTTAGCATGGGAGCCCCTTGATGCTATCTGCATATGAATTTTCAGAAAAAAAACCTGGTACAATAAAGATTTTCACATGGTCTAGTAATAAAGCATGCTCTCAATCCTCACTCTGCTTTCTGTGAGCATTGACTACAACTTTGCAGGTCTCGAATGAGACGTTGAGACCTTGATTTGGCGGCTCCACCATAATCAAGCCACCGCCTAGTAACAGGGTCAAAATACACTCAACGCTTATCATATGCTCGATGCTTCTTCCAGAAGCTCTAAAGTCCCGCCTTGGACCCGGGAACCTGGAATCCCTTCTATTTAGAAATTGCTGTCAAGCAGATGAATGTCACTCCACGCTCACTTGCATCTGTCATGTCAGAAAACAGTGCCCCGCGGCGTGAGAACCTTGATGGCTCAACTTCTGATGGCGCTAACAAAGATAGGGCAGGAAGCATCCCGCGCCTCAGCACAGACCGCCAAGCGCCCTGCCGCCCTAGCTGAATTCTTGCGTCAGTGAAGAAGAAACGGAAAGGCCAAGAGGCCATCAGCCGCCACACCCTGGCAAAAACCCAACCTCTTCTTCAAACGACGTTCTTGCCCAACTCGGTTCCTTGACTGATAAGAAGATGAAATGCCAAGGAAGCTGCAAAATATCATCAAAAGAGATGGAAAGACAGAAACGAAAACAGCATCCGATGTGACATTCCACATCGCACTGGTTGACCAATTTGGATCTGGCTCTGCCCCTTCTCTTCATCATCTGGAACTCCGCTGTCGCACCACCCACCCATCCCATATGCTCAGAGATGTCAAATGCTGCCTTACCTGTCTGTCAACTCTCATGCATTGCCTGCAGGAAACCCCGAGATCGCGCAGCTGAGGCGCCATCTTACCACCCCCTTCATCCGACAACGGAACAGGATAATAGGCTGAGAAGCACACCAACATCGGAAAGTGGAGGGTTACAGAAGGTCCTCGAGGCTCATAAACCTTCTCGATCGTCCGGGACATATGGGTCCGAACGAATATCCTGGGGCCAACTCGGCATCATTCCTTCCACCCTTGGGTCACACTATTTGGCCGACAAGCACAAACATGCATATTTTCACAACCACCACGGATCTTATTCTGTGTCGGTTTGGGGAGGACAACGACTTTTAGTGACCGACGACGCAGCGAGTGAACCGCTTCGGGAGTCTTGACACACAGCATGGAAACCCAAGTCACTTCTTCGCCGAGCAAGGTATTTTGGGCCTTTCACAACGGAGAATCTTCGGGTACATTCTCATGGGACTACCATCTGAAATGCGTGGGAGAATGAAGATGACTCAGCTTTACGCTCACCGACTAATTCACCGCTTAACCGCCGGACCCATCTTTGGTGATGCGATATTTTCCGAGTTATTTTCCGGTGCAGCAATGCCGATTGTGATACCGTTACTCCGTAACGATCGGTGCATAGAGCGGAGCAAATCGGCGCGATCTCCTAAAAACTCCAACCTCCGGAAGCCGAAAGTCGGTCGGCTCCGGTGAGAGCCTTTTATTGACCGGAGCCCACCGTATACTTCCCATGCCGCAGAAATTCGAGACCTTCGGTGTCTTATATTTCGTCCACGTGGCTATCTGGCTATCTCGGGCACGAAGAACGGTAACAGCCCAAAATGCAGACTTTCTGGCGTTTGACGATGAACAGGTGGAAACCAATGTCAGTTGAGTTCTGCGGTCCTGTTGACAATTTTGCTGAGACTCCTCGACTTTCACTCCGGGATCTGTTTGTGCTGTTCCCTGTCGCTTCAACGCGCAACATATACTCAGGTCTCAATGCTCCCAATGCTGCATATTCATGCGTTTACCCCACTCAGGCTTATGGGCCAGCTCAACACTCACCACTCTTCCATGGACTTCGAGGATCTGTGAAACTTTGGATTAAAAATCCGAACCGTTGGGCGTTGAGAAGAAAAATGAGTGAATTTGCTCCACGTGTTGGGTCCCGGGCTGGTGTTTCTTATCAGCTCGTTGACCACCACCGAGCAATGAGCGTCAAGAGCCAAACCTATGTCGTCGCTAGAGCCCCAGTCGGAGATTCATCTTGTGCCGCGCATGAGGTTCGGAACAAATTTTTCAAAAGAAAAAAACAGGAAAGAGGGGGCCAGCTGTTCCATTAATACCTGATTGAAACTCTGGTAATTGACGACTGATGATGGAGCTGTTGTCGTCGTCGTGGGTGGGCTCATGGCATCAATGAAGCGCCAGAACTGCCAGCAAGCTTTGAAGCTAGCAACCAAAGAAGGATAGCGGGCTCGGCGGGCAGCTCTCGTGGAGAACTACTGGCTGGTGGAAATGCCAGCAAAGTGGGCATTTCCCCCCCCCCCTCGCTGCAAGCAGACGTGTTGAGGTTAAAGCGAGGCCTGGTCGAACAACTGGAGATACGCGATTGGCCGGTTTGGCAACGATCGCACAACAGAGCAGAAATTGGGCAAAGAGTCACCCGCTCTGTTTTGGGAGGGGAACTGGCAAGATGGTACTAATATCGTGATCCAGACTTCTTAGGTTGAGCTCTTCAACACAATAAATCAACTCTGCTGCTGCATCTCGATCGAACTATCGACAACGACACCAACACCACCAGTCTCACCGACCCTTGAGGCATTTTGACGACTGCAGAAATCATCACCACTGACAACACAACTCCCATCACAATCATCGACATGCCAAATCTAGTATCAGTTGACGTCTCGGTCACAGACGACCGGGTCAGCCTCGTCTTCTCTCATAGAGCCGTAGCAGCCGCCTACGCCTCCTATCTCAAAGCGGAAGACGCCCGGCAACAACAACAACAACAACAACAACAACAACAACAACAACAACGAACACCATCCTTTTCCCCACACCACTCCCCACAACTCAACAATCACAACCCATACCGTGCCATCCATAACAATCCTTTCCATAGCTACCACCGCGCACCCCAGTTCTCCCCTGCCACCAAAGAAGTCACTTTCTTCCTCCCCTCCTTCATCACCTGGTTCATCACCTGCCGGCTACCTGA
The DNA here is from genome assembly GCA_033296915.1 of Triangularia setosa. Lineage (NCBI taxonomy): Eukaryota > Fungi > Ascomycota > Sordariomycetes > Sordariales > Podosporaceae > Triangularia > Triangularia setosa. Next base: position 54,377 of record MU866279.1, on the reverse strand, counting down.
CGATGAGGACGCCGTGACCTTCAGCTTCATCGACGCGGACGAGCAAGTGGCGACCAAGTGGGCGGAGGGCATGCTGCTCTTTGAGCTGGTGCCGCCCAACCCCTATGACGACGTGAAGCAGCTGCACGTGAGGAGGCTGTGGAACAAGGCGCGGCTGATCAAGCTCCTGGAGGACCTTCAGCAACACCAGCAACAAACCAGACCTGGCAGTGGAGGCTCGTGGCAGCAAGGAGGTCCAGTTCAGGGGTTAAACGCTGGGTTTCATGCAGGTGCTGGATATGGCGGATATGCCGTCAGCGGAGGAAAGACCAACTCCACGGTGACTAGTCCGAGAGGCAGCGTGAGGGGCAGTCCGACTACCTCTGGAGGACAGGGGGGGTATGGCAGGGTGAACAGCATGGGTGTCAACAACGGGCAGATGAATGTGTTTGGTGTTTCCCACGCAGGTGGACAGAAACGAGCAAGGGATGTATGGTGGTGACTAGTGTTTTTATCTTTTTGCACGACCTTTAAGATGGTGGAAAAATGGGTTTAACGGGATTTTTGGTTTAGCGATGGGCGTTGGTGATCCTTTTCAACAACAACAAATCTGGTTTTGGTGGGATTGAGGTGTTCTCGGACATACATCATAGCATTGGCGTGGTGGGACTTTTGGATACGATACCCTACTCTTTTGTTTCCTTGCCTTCAGACTGCTTGAAGCAGATCAGTTACTTGGCACCTACTGCCGTATTTCCTTTGTCAGAATTCGGGCGGTGGAACTTTGAGGAGAACAGGCTGAATGGTAGCCAGGACAAAACAGAACTGGTTGGCCGCCTATGCTTATATAGTCCGAGAATACAACTTGTTCTGTGGCTGCTTGCAGTCTCTCACTGAGTATCTGACTCCATGTTGTGATTGTGGTGAATATCATCCTGAAAGAGAAGTTGACCACTCGGTATCCACCCTGGTACAATGGAAACAAGAAGGAATGATCATTGGCCTTTGCTTGATATCAACTGTCAACCCCAGCTCCTACTCGGATCTCGCATTTGGAAGTCAGTTTGCCTTTCCAGGGTCAGGGTTGGCAGCGGTCAAAGCTAGTTTGACTGGCGCGGCCTGGCGATCTTAAAAAGGGGCAGTGCAAACCAACAATGAATCCTGAAAGCCAAAATGCGTTGGGTTCAATGGTTGACCAGTCTGTCGAGTCCAACCAGGAAGTTAAGGGCAATCGAGTAAAATCTGTCCAAAATTGAGTAGCAGCGAGTACTAATTTCCAGATAATGTTCAGGACCACATACCGACAGAAGTGATGTTTTTTCTTACCTATTCACAGAATAGTTCTCTATGCTGAGTGCTGGCAGTGATGGCTGCACAACTGAGGCTGAGCAACCGGATTGCCTCCATCCCGTCATTAGTTTATTTGGCTCCCTCGTCATCATCCACTGCCCCGGATCTCGAGTTCCAATTGCGCATTCGCCATTGCGGCCGGAGGCGCGGCTGATCTTCAGCCCCATGGGCCCTTTTGTTAGTTTGACTTTGTGCCCCGACCTCTTGAAGACCACCATGCCCAATACGCACAAAATATTCCCTTTCCCGAGGTTCTTTGTTCGGGTCAGAATCGTAAGTTGATTGAGCCACACCAACGCTCAGCACATCCACATCCTCCACACTAGGTACCTATTTAAGGTGGGAATGCCAGGTAAGAGTTTTGATGCAAAAGTGGCGTTTTCCATTCTGTCGGGTTTTTAGTTGGTATCCATGTCAGCCGTTGCATCAAACTGAGCCAAACTGTCTGCCTTAAAGCAAGTCCGGGCAAGTTGGCGGGTGACTGTGTCTAAGCCACCAGTTTTGGTCAGTGGGCCGAAACCGTCGGGTGAAAGGTTATATCACCACCATCCTCCCCTTTTTCCCTGTGCTTGGTGCCGCTTTGCCCGTGTTGCTCGTTGCTACCACAACTCGGACACCTCTGTGCAGGACCAAAATTCCCCTAAATTGACGACCACAATGGCAACAACTACAGCAACAATGAACGTTCGCCAAAAGGTGTTGCCTCTAAATTGGGAGTATTGGGACCGGGCCCCAGTTCCGCTCTCCTTACAGATTCCAAAAACACCACAGCCAATCTGGTATCAGAATCAGACCAGAATTCCATCTAAACGGTTCAGCATTCCTCGCCATCCACTCCCTGCTCGACAGTCATCGCCGTCACTTTCAGAAATAAAACCCGCGCTAAAGAAGGAAAAGATGCGCCCAGAAAACCTGCCTCCTCTGATGATTCCCCGAAGGGATTCCTCTCACAAAGCCATGCTGCTGCAACTACAGGTTGTCTCGGTCCCAGGGGCAGTGACCGCTGGAAAGACCCAAGACCAGTCTCAGAAGCGGCAGTCCCAGAGACCACCATATCAACAACCACAGCAGCTCCCCTACCGAAATTACCAACACGAACGAGTCTACCAACCCCTACTCACCCTAAGAAAAGTGGAAGAGACATCATCATCACAAAGAGTCGCATCCGCCGAATGCCCAGTCATCAAACCAGTCCCCATTCCCATCCCGCCTGCTGGCCCCTCTATACCAAATAATTACCCACCAAACCCATCGTCCACAACCCACCGTCTCTCCCAGGTAATCAACCGAGCCAGAAGCAGGAGTAAAAGCCGGGACCGTCGAAAATTCACCAAGGTCGTTGAGCCCGAGACGCCCTTTCTAGCCTCGGCACCGTATGGGACAGGAAACACACTGAACATGGGAGCGCCCTTTCTAAACGACGGATCAATCGTCGTCGAGCCCGATAACCCCTTTCTAGCGTTGAGACTGAAAAGTAACATCCCCGCTTCTGAAGAGGAGGAGCTGCTAGCTGTCATGGATAAGAACAGTGACACCACCAAACCTCCCGACTCGGCCATGACGATGGGAAGCTTCCTCTCGCAGCACAAATACCCTCCCCTGTCCAATCCCAACTTCTTCGTCCAGTCACCTGCTCGGTACTATCATGAGCAGCTTGACGGGGATGATAATGACGCGAGGGCTATTCTCCCGAGCCAGAGCCCAAAGAAGGGACATCGGGAGTCGTGGTTTACTACCTCAGAGGAGCTTCAAGAGACGCAAGGAAAGAAGAAGACGCTGAAGAGGTCGAGCGCGGTCTATGCGGGCAAGGGGGGCAGGTGCTACTTGAGCACAAAGGACAGCAGCAGCATGAGCCCGAGGATGGCGGGGAATGGGTACTCGGCTGGGGGCGGGAGGCCGGGGTCGCTGCCGCTGTGGAGTAAGATTTTGCCTGGTACGGGGCCGGGAATGTTGGGGGAGGTGGATGGCGCGGAGGTGTATGCGAAGAGGGGTCCGGAGGGAGGTTTTGGGGGAGTGGAGAGGAAAAGGGGGAGGGAACGGGTGGTTGAGGTCAAGAGGGAGGAGAGGGCGGGGAGGATGGACAGCTTTAGTAGCACTGTATCTGAAGAGGGATATGTAGCTGATGATCAGGGTGATAAGGAAGAGTGGGGGAGGTCCAGGGTTGTTAGTCAGCATGAGCCAGAGCAGGAATTGGTTGATGAGTTTGGGGAACGGGAGAAGGCTGCTTTGAGGGAGTTGCTGGAGCATGTGGATACGATATTGGCACCGACGGAGAATCTCCGAGGGAGGTCGGGTACCAGGTGTACTGGTGGTGATTGGAGCAGGGAGCGGAGCTGGTGGAGGGATGTAAGGAGGAGCTTGCAGTAACGCTTGCTCCGTTGAGCGAGCTTGCCCGTGTGTGAATAATTAATTTATGGGGTTCTTCTGGGGAAATGGGAACAGTATTGGGCATCACTTAGGTGTGCTGCCTGCTAATCAGGAATAATATCGGGCAAAAAAAGCTATCTCTGCGGTACTCATAAGATGTGCTCAGTAAAATGATGACCCTGTGTGTGTAAAGCCTAATGCCCCGAGAACGAGCCGGGCCGGTCTACAAAATGAAACAAACTTCATTCAGGTGTATCCCGGCCCTAGGGGGTGACAACAACTGTGGGTGATGAATCAGTCATTCCATGGAAGCCTGAGGAGCACTCAGTGTCTGAGGAGTCGTCCATTTTAGGAAGCAACTTTTAGTAGTGGTCATTGCTGCTGAGCTTCGTTAAGAGGCTCCAGGCCCCTACTTTGCTCTTTGACTATTGTGTAGTCACTAAATAGCCCTTATCTCGACCTGTGGGATGCGTAGAAGTTGACGTCGCAGCCCTGATAGACCCACAATTTCTTTCTGCTCTCTCACGCACACTACTTCCTTCTTTCCCCTCCTTCCATTTTTGTCCTGCGGCTTTTGTCATTCTACCTTCACCCATAATCATCACAACGCCACCACTGGGGCGATTTGCCTCATCACTGGTATTTGTTTCCACCGCCACATCTTTGCAATACCTCACTTGTCTCGATAGAATAGTCAGCAAAAGTCAAGATGGGTATTGGCAGCCTCCTCGACGAAATCGAGTCCGGTGGTATTATTCGCAGCTACCGTGACCATGAAGACCTGGCTTACAAAAAACCGGTCACTAATCTTGCTGCCAAGGAAAAGGCTGAACAGTATCATCGCTACTGTTATGCCACAGGGCCGGCCAGTTGCGGTGGTCACGGCAAACCGACCCCTTTGATCCATCCTGAGAATTGGGTCTACGCGCCGGGTGATACTCCTCGTCCTTCGGCCATCAAGACCACCATATCTTCGACGTATTCGAATCGCCATCGGCGGGGGACCGATGTTGTCCTTCAGACTGACACGGCCAACGAGGCTGTCACAGTTGTGGAGCATGGCAATGGCAAGGCTGTTGGCGCCAAGGCCAACGAGGCTGACAATGTCGGCGACTTCCACCACCATACCCCTTCTTCCTGGGAAAGCATGAATACAGACGAGAAAAATGCTGATGCCATCAAGATTTCATCACGTCCAATCAAGGCTCTCAAGAAGAAGGGAGATGTCAACTCTCCTCCCAAGGCTATCCAGAACAGTTTGTGTCTTCCGTCCTTTTCTGATCGTCTGATCTAAAGAACTAACAATCCTTGAGAGCCCTCCACTTCTGTTCCGGCCCCAGTGGTCCTCTTTCCGATCTCGGCTCAAGCCAAGGCTACGGCCCCGACCTCAGCCAAATCTAAGCCCAAACGTAAGCCGGAGTCTCTCGATTATCGTGGATTGAAGCGCTCCCGGATCGAGATCAAGGAAAAGAACGAGCTCGTCAGCCATAGTCTGGATGACGGAGCCGCCACCATCGAGGCTCGAAAACGCGCCGCTGCTGTGCCTGATACCCCAATCAAATATGTCGAGATGAACTTGGATGTTCAGCAGGTCCAGTGCAGGAGATGTAGAGAAACTTTTGGCAGCAGGGACGAGGGAATGGCGGGCGAAGGAACCTGTTCGTGGCACTCTGGTATGTAGAAGATAGGATTCGGGAGTCAAACGACGTGAGAACGTTACGTGTAATGAGACATGATGGGATGGGTTATGACACACAAACGGGTGGAAGAGGAAGGACCTTTGATAGATCCAGTCCTTTCACTGAATAAAGACTTGTCGACGTAGATTCTTGCATCACATCTACACATCTACTGGTCTGGCGTTTGCTTGCTCAATAAGCTCATTGTCCTCACATATCATGGTCACCACACTCCCTCCTTACTCTCCACCCCTTTCAACAGCGAGATACTGACTTTTACCTTCAACACAGGCACCTTCACAACCAACCACTTCACCCGCTGTACCCCTCATGGCGAGCCTCATATCGAGGAGCGCGAGTCCAAATACTCATGCTGTGGCGCTACAACTCCGGAGCGCCCGGGATGCAGAACTACGATTAGACACACCTTTGACTGACTGGGTGCTTTGATACGCATCTTTCAATGGTGAACGTCTAACGAGTACCAATCTAGCACCAGCTCCTACCGGCCATATCAAGTGACCGTCAATAATGAAGGGCCAGCAAAGCAGAGTTAAAGCAAAAGAAAAAAGCACCACAAAAAGAGGAAAAGGAAAACAACAACAAAAAAAAGCGACAACTGACTGAAGAAAATGCACCATGCATTGGCGAGACATTTGTATGAGCTACGGCAATTTGCAGCACTACTACCGCAACCTTGTGCCAACATTCTCCGATACTGGCGGACGACCTACCTCGCTATTTATTTGGCATATACTGGCTGCCCAACCGGACCGAAGAGGTTCAAAAATTGAAGGATACTTGGAATAGACCATACAGTGCATGCGCCACTGAACTGGGGTGGGGGATGCTGCAAAGATTAACGTGACGGAATAGGAGAAATGAGAGAAGCACGAAAGGGCACGATGTGTGCAGGTAGTTTAGGGGGCTTCTTTGCGGTGAAGACACCCATGTTCTTAGATATTTTCTCGAGGTTTTGTAACTACCACTCCGAAGCTCAGATAGACAGCTTTGCGAGACAATGTAATTGCATCATGTAGATTACCAGATTTCCACATGAATATCTGTGCTTGTCCCTATTGATTCTGTCCCCCCAGGTTACAAACGAAGGCTCCATGCTCTCCTGCACTGCTCTGAGATGATGCTTCGATTTGAAAATCACTTTCTCAGAATCCATGCCTGCTGTTGCGACGTAAACTTGTAATGAGTGATATTCACTGCAATGTCATATCGGAGCAGTACGCGAGAGCGTAGAGCCTTCCTTTGTGGGTGGAAAACAGATTATGCCAGCTTTTTGGAGAAGGGTAGGTCAACAAAGAAAAGGGATTGCACCGGGCTCTTCTTCTCTTTGGTGTTTTTCCTCCTGAAACTCCCAAAAAAAATACTCAGTTTTGAATGAAACATGAAATACGGCATGGGCAGAGTAGCCAGTAGGGGAACCTATCAAGCCCCCTTTCCCCGATGCATTCTCATTTTCAATCACCTCAACCTCAGTGATTATTCCTCTCTGACCACTTTTCCAACCCCTTCAACACCGCCTCATGCACCTTCCTATCACCACTCCTCCTTAACACTTCCTCATATGCCCCCTTATCAACCCTCTGCACAAAAATCAAAAATCCGCCCCACACAAAATCCGCATACGTCACTTGCTTCCCCTCAAAATACGGCCCGTCACCATTCTCCTTTAACAACCCCGTCACCTCTTTCAGAATCGGCTCAACCTTCCCCCAGGCCTTCTCCCCTCCATTCTCCCTCCCGAAAGCATCCACTTCCATCCCTACTGCCTTCCCGCGAGTATCATACCAGTACGGCTGGCTCTTCTCGTTGAGCAATATCTTGGGGATGAGCGGTATGTAAATTGGTGCCAAAGCTGGCATGAGCCGTTGCATGATACCCTCAATCTTGGCTTGGTAGGGCGAGGAAAGGTCGATGTGCGGGGTTGGGTAGAGGGACTGGAGCTCCTGGGCGATGACCTTGCTGTCGGTTACGTATTTGCCCGAGGGGAGGAGAACGGTGGGGATTGTGTAGGCTGATCCTGACTCGTTGGGCGCGAGGCTAAGGCGGGATTATTTAGTAAGAGAGGGGGAGGTTACAGTGGAGAGGGGACGTACTGAGGGGACAGACGGGGCTTGATGTCGGGGTATTCGAGCCATTCTGTCTTGTAGGGGATGTTTTTGAAGTTGAGGAGAAGGCGGGCTGGGACACAGATATCAGGGTCAAGTCAAGAATATTGTACGGGATAAAAAAGACGTACTCTTCCAAGGGTTCAAAGACCAGGCCGTGCAAGGAGGCTGGCTAGGAAGGTCGAAGAAGGTGACTTGTTGTTGGTTAGCCATTGTATGGTGTTGAGACTGGAAGTCAACTAAAGTAACCCTGTCAGAAGAGACGAAGAAGACGAGTACCTTGCATGATGTCCTCGGCGACCGAGGGGACGGTTTATATGTTCCCGTCACTGTGGGCGGTTGCGGGGCATGGTATCAACGGGCTCGCCCTTGGACTGACATGCGGGTGGGGTGCTTGGCACCGGCAACAGGTCAGTGACCCCGTCTCTGGGCTCGACTCGTAACCCACCAAGTCGAGCTGATTCGTTCTTCAATCTTGGGAATTTAAAATAAACGAGACACCCCGCAATCCGGAGTAGCACTCACGGTCAATTTGAAACGTTATTTGGAGAGAATACCGACTGGCGATTACGTCAGCTTCCTGCACCAAAGCTGCACTCCACTTACGCAACACATTGGAACTGCCAGAAATGGAATGTGACGGGATATCAATTAACCGACAGAATGATTTCCAAGCACTCCCGTCGTAGCTGCTACACTCCAGTTGCTATCGAAATTAAGGATCCGTTGAGTTACCCATGAAGTGGCAGGTCGTTCAGAGCAGGCGTGATCGGGGAACCTTTTCTTCTTGCCATCCACTTGCAGTCAGCACGAACCAGACATCTACTTGCCCACATGTGCATATCCAAAGATTTTGTCGTCCTCCACCTCGCTTGACATGAAAAGAGCATAGTCCGTGTTCTGTGGAAGGCCCTCGTACTTCCTATTGCCTCCAAGTGATGGCGACGTAGTGTGTGTGGGAAGAGAATAGAGGTTAATCACGATCAAGTTTATTCCGAATTACCCGATATTCATTGGACAAAGCTTTAGCTTTAGTGTTTCCTATCTTCTCAAAACTATGGCAGTCGGCGAGTTTGACGAAACATCTGCGGCGAAGAACAGCTTATTAAGCTGTGTTTGTAACGTGATCTTCTGGTGGCCAAAGAGAACCAAGTAAAGGGTGACCTCAGACTGGGACTTCGAGTGTTCCGAGAGCAGGTCGACGCGAAGGTGACTCAGGATGATCTGTTGGACTTGAGTGAATTAGTGGATGAGAAGAAAAGCTCAGATAGTAAGTCACAGAAGAAGTCATGGGAGCAATCAAGAGGCAGGAGCAAGGTGAGCCACAATAGCAAGAAAAAAGCTTATCGGCATTAAGATAGTCTAATTCTTTCACTCACTGGAGAGAGTTTGACCTGTGCACACCAACATCTCAATTTACTATATTTATTCTATCACCACTATTTCCGACCTCTCTTGCACGCCACCAAACATCGCGATTCGCAATCTTCATACTTGCTTCCCAACAGTGGGTCCCGGTACAGTCCAGCAAACTTCTCTGTTGTGGCAGCAAAATCAGATCCCCATCCGCTCTTCCGTTTCATAGTTCTGTATAAGCAAAGAATTCTGGTAGGTCTTGGAGATTCTCAGGTTCTTTCACAGGGTAGCTTGCTAACGGTTTGACGCACAGCAAGACTTATCAACCACACGCACGCAAACAATGGCTCCCCAGAATACCAAAACCACCAGCGAGAGGCCAGCGGCTTTGCTGAACGCGCTCGGGATTGAAAAAGATAAAGCCAACTCTCTCACAAAGTCCAAGAAGAAAGCCGAAAAGAGAAGGCGATACAGGAAAAACAAGTCCGGGATGAAAAAGCTCAACAACTTGTTGAACAGTCTTTCTTTTGATGCCGAGGAGAAGAAGTCTAAAGAGGTCAACAAGGACGATGGCGAGGTGCAGATTGGCATGAAGAAAGCTTAAGCGGAATTTCGACTGAGAGCACGTGTTCGAATACCATCATAGTTTGGAGACTGTAAGCCTCGCTCCTGCCAAATAAGCCACATCATGATCGCCAGTAGCCAAGCTAGTCATCGACCGTGAAGTATTTTGCGGCGAAAATTGTTCATTTAATCTTTGGTTATCTTCGCGATCTAGTATGCAGTCTTCATCACCCCTTTGCCAGTTTTTCTGCTCTACCTGCACTGTCCAGGGACAACTCGCCAATGTCTAATGCTACTACTTGGTGAGAATTAAGTGTGAAAGAAACGTCGTCGTATATGACCGATGAAGAGTGAAAAGATTGCGGACTTTCCATGTTTAACTTTCAAGGCCTGGGAACCGTTGAGAGCAAATCATGCTTTCCGGAAATCCGAGTCTTTGCCGGGCAAGGCGCCTCCTCTACCAACCAGGGCAAAATCTGGTTGGGAAGCTTGGGTCTGTTCATGTTGAATTCCACAGCAGAGCTTTCTTTCTGTCACACTTTTCATCTTCCACGAGCTCGAAGGAAAGAAAACACCATTTCCCCACTCCACTACAGCGATCCCTCGCGACATCAGTAACAATGCTTTCTCGCGACAAACTTAACAAAGCCTGTGTAATGAAAGAACAGAGCTGGAGGCCCGATGGCCCTGTCGACCTGACGCACCCCGGTGTGCAAACGAAGGCCAGCAACGACTCATTGAAAGTCCAGCCATCATCTCCACCATACACACTGACCCAGAACAAGTCTCTGAGAGATCAGATCCACGAGCTTCGACAGTATATGAAGCTGCTTGGCCAATTGGAGGCCTGGTATTCAGCCGGTCTCACAGGGACTCAGAACCCAACACGGGAGGGCGAACACATCAAGCCCAGTGTATTACTGATGTCCCCAGTGGAGGCAGAGATTTACAAAATCCAACGCCTGAGAACCCGGATTGGATTCCATCTTCACGCCGTAATGTGCATAGCACACCAGGGCTCGAATAACAAAGAGACAGCCAGTAACATGCCTCCCATCAAGTTGTCCGATCTTTTGCAGCGGAAATGGGACGCCCCTCATCTGGATCGCAAGGTTCTTCACCAGATTCTCATAAGGGCCGAATGCAAACCGAAGCCCAACAGCCGAATTTCCTCAGGTCTCGACCTGAAACCTTCGGATGCCGACTTTCTCGAGCTTTGTGGTGCCATCGAGAGACAGATGAAGGAATCTGCTAAATCCGCAAGGCTTCCTCCTCCTCCACCACCAAAACCCAAGACCAAGCTATCACCTTCTACCACTTTAGGCCACGTCCAGCCCCCTCGCTCAGCTTTTATCTTCAACCAGAGTAAAAGCGTTCCGGCGGGCAACCATACCCCTCCGACAGACAGAAGACAGCAAACCGGAGCCCCGTCAAGCAGTCCCCCCACCCTTCTCGTCAAGCCCCTTCCACCAAATCCCGTGAATGTTATTGAGGCTTTCGAGTGTGGGCTTGTTGCCGAGCTCCGCAAGACTCTTGCTCGTATCTCCCAAAAGAGCGAGGCTCGTACGAGTCAGCCCGAGTCTGAGCCCAAGAATACCAGCAAGCCCGATTCCCAGCGTGAAACGGAGAAGGCACAGCCAGCGCTTATCATGCCGAAGGTGCTGCCCAAGTCGCTGAGGGCCAAGCTCAAAATCTCCCGTTCTCCAATTGAGGAGCTTCTCGAGGACATGCGTGAAGCTGACATGCGTCCTAAAGCCCAGGCGACGACAAAGCCGAAGCCTGCTTTGTCGAAGCTGAGGCATGAGCTTCAGGCTGAGTCTATTGCCTCTCCAGTCATTCGTGAGCCCCAACCTGCGACAAAGGCCGAGTCCAAGACCGCCCGGTCAAAGCCCGGGCACGAGCTTCAGGCTGAGGCAAAGCTAGGGCCCCAGCCCGCCCCATCGACTCTCCAAAACGGCACTCGTGCTCAACTCGGACTCCCAGTGTACCGGAATGGCGAGCCTCAGCTTGAGGCCACCACCAAGATCTCTAGCCAGCCCAAGCCCAGGGCCACGACCAAACCAATGACCGCCAATCCGGCCACTACCAAGCCGACCGCTACTGCTACCAAGCCCATGCGCTCCACTCTCAGGTCCTTTCCCTCAAAACCCGCCCAGGACTCCGACTCAGAATCAGGCTGGGAAACCTTCCCCTCCCCCAATACGCTCACCGCCTTCTGCGAGCACTGCGGTGTCGAGCACGAGGACTTTGAGAACCTGCCGTTAGAGGATGAGGAGTTGGGCTTTGACTCTGGTGCGGAACTAGAGGAGGGGGAGGAGGAGGAGGAGGAGGAGGAGGAGGAGGAGGAGGGTGGTGAGGATGGCGGGCTGCTGCTAATCACCAACCACCATGATCAGGTTGTTGATGATGAGGAGGATGACGATGGAGAGGAGCTGAACGTCAAGGGGGATTTCTTCTTGGAAAAACTGAAATGGGTTGTGAAGCGGACGTTGGAGGACCGGGAGGCCATCGCCGAGTGGAATGATGACTTTTCCGAGGAGGCGGAGGAGAAGGAGGATGGGGAGTATTGTGTGCTTTGAGGTGATTTCTTCTGTTTGGGTGTGGGCTTAGTTGTTGCTTTCACGTCTTCAATTCTTTTGGGAGGTCTTTTGGTTGGGGTATGAGGCCTGGCTGGTGATCTCTCGTTGGTGATTTGGGCTTTTTGGAGTCTGTGATTTGCGTTGGGTATTTTTGGATAGGATTGCTGCCAGTGCTTTGTATTGTTCGTATGATGCGACTGACGGGTGCATAAGAAGAAGTCGACCAATAAAAGGAACACGCGAAGGACTGGGGCTTCCTAAACGCAATGGGGTAGCTGGCTTTGGATCCGAGTGAGCATTGTACAAGGTCAGGGAACATAGGGGGATGCGAAGCGATTTACTGCTGTTCTGTCTGATCGTTTTTGACTATCGGGTGTCGTACTTCGGTTTTGGGGTCGCACCAACAAGGTTTGGACTGCCTTGGGGTCGGGTCTTGATAACTCAGGTACGGGACAATTGCCGAGGGCCGATATCTGCAGATGGGTTTGGTTGGAGACTGGACTAAGTAGGTAAGTGCCCTGCAATAATTGCTCCGTCGAGAGGGAATGCTCGTGGCGGACTTTGCTTCTTCTATGCCTTCAACGTTTGCCTTCAACGTTTGCCTTCACCAAAATATCAAAATAAAACCTCCGGGGCGAAGGCCGGCGTTTAAAAGATAGGGTGCCTCTGATTGCAATGATGTTCAAAATGTGTGTGCAACTCTTGACATGTGCTGACCTTCTTTCTGTCCCGAATCTCCCGCTTCCTTGGGTACCGAAACCTAATTTCGAAGACTCCAACACCGTGGGTTAGGGTTCCTAATCCCACCCAGCAACCACACAGTTTCTTCCTGGCTTTCTACCATGTTCTTTCCAAGATTCTCATTCTGTTCAACCTCTCAACCAAAGCACGCCACAAATTTCCACAGAGAAAAGCCAATAATAACTGCAGTGCTGCGTCTGTTTGAGCAAGTTTCCTGCCTCCTCTTCACAGCCGCCCCCAGCCAATCACAAGCACCCTCTCCTGCCAGTTCACACCCAAAAAGGAAAGTCACAGGTCTTGGCAGCGAAGGAAAATGTGGGGTTCCGGCGTCCGCATCGACACCACAGGGGTGGAAGCGAGGATAAACATGCATCACAGGGAACAGTCGCAAAAATAATGGATGGTGATAGCAAACTTGCTCAGATATCAGGGCGCAATCCTCCATATGTTATTGGCCATTGCTGACAAGCTGTGCAAAAATGGCTAGTAAAAATACAGCTAGCTACCGTGAGGCTGCCCCCTCCCTGGGGACATCATCATGTTCGGTGGTGGTGGTGGAAAAAGAGAGAGTGTATATAACTAAGCTTGTCCTTCCTGTCCATCCATCCAGCCCTCGTTCACCGTCCTTCAGTGTTTATTCACTTCCAAAAGGAGTTCCAACTCCAAATATATACCGGTAGCATACGAATTTGCCATTTGTGATCTCCCCAGGAGTATCATCATATCCTCATCCTTCATCAGTCAAATACTCCACTCCTTCGAATATTCCAATCCTATATCCCTCCCAGTTGAAACCTTCATCGATACTTGTATCCTCCCAAAAAATGGCCCTTACCGCCGCTCTCGCCTTGCTGGCTTCCGCACAAGTAGCCACCGCCCACTTTGGCATTGAGTACCCGACCTGGAGAGACAACACCCTCGGCAGTGCCTCCACAAGCAACTACTCCCAGTGGGAATATCCATGTTCGTTGATCTGCCCCCCATATTCCTTCCAATATTTGTCCCACCCAAGGAAAATTGCTAATCACCCTGATTCCAAACAGGCGCCGGCGTCCCTGGCAACCTCGGCAATGTAACCGACTGGCCGCTTGACGGAGGCTCCCTTGTGCTTGACCTCCACCATGCCTGGACTTATGTTTTCGTCAACCTTGGTCTTGGTGAAAATGTGGCCAACTTTAACTACAGTTTGACCGACCCATTCCTCAACTCGACCGGCAACGGAACCTTGTGCATTCCCAAGGTAACTCTCCCGACCAACTTGCCGATTCAGGATGGGTCATTGGCAAGCATCCAAGTTGTGACTTTAGGCGAGAAGGGCCAGGCGCTGTACAACTGTGCCGATATCAGGTTCAGGCAGAATGCAACAGTGTTAAGTGGCGATGCCTGCAAGAGCTCCGAGGGCGTCACGGTTGAGGCTATTGAGGTGGGGGCAAAAACTGCTGGGTCGACAGTCGTTGGTGTCAATGTTGGTGTTCTGACATCTGTGGCCGCGCTGACTGGTCTTTTTGTGGTTGGGTTGAGCGTATAATGTTGGAACGCAATGAGCGTGATATGATAGATATGGCTATATATAATGGTTAATGAAATGAACAGATGCATCTTACGCGGTAGCGGTGGCGAAAACTTACTAATCTGAGAAATGCAAGTAGCTTCTCTGAATCATGTGGAAGCCAAAACTGTGGTGTAACAGTGAGGTTTGGGAGAAGTTTTGTTATAATATGGCGTTGTAAAGATGGCCATCCTTCCTATCTTTCGGCAGCCTGCTCGGCAAAAAGGTGACCAACAATATCTTTGACCATAACTCTGTCCTTGGGGTTCGGTGATAACATGCCATGGACAAGCCTTTCAAGTTTGTCATGTGTGTCTAGACTGTTTCGAGCGGCGGTTACCTCGTTCAGCCACTCGCGCATCTTGGACACCGCCTCCTTTTGGGGACCGCGTTCCCGAGAGTTGAGCCTGGCAATGATCCAATAGAGATGTCGAGGGTGCCGTTGGTTGGCTCGAACATCAGGCCAAGTGATCTTGCCTAAAACGTAGAGCATGGTCACGCCCAGCGCCCAAACGTCGCTTGCTGAACCGCGCTGCCTCAAACCGATAAACTCAGGTGGGACGTACCATGGCGTACCAGCGGCAACTGCATCTCGGGCTTTGGTGGACAAGCCCAGATCGCACAGAACGGCGCCACGGTCCCTGCTGTACAAGATGTTGCCTGGCTTGATGTCGTTATGCACCAAACCTTTGCTGTGAATGTAGTGCAGAGCACTTGCAATGTCGCGCAGGATGCGGGAAGCGTCTGACCGATCGCCGTTGAACAGATCTGTGGCTGCTACGCGCCACGTGCCTTTGGAGGTGAGATCGCGTGCATCAACGTGCTCCATGTAAAGGGAAAGAAACCGGGCATCGCCACCATACAACCGCACAATGCTCTTGTGTTCGAGGTTCTCCTGGTATTGAAGCTCTCGAAGCCAAATATCGGCTTGTCGGATCACGTTCTTGGCAATGGCGGCTTCATTATTGGGCAATGCGCTGGTCCGTGTCTTGAGGACTTTGACAACAATCACCCCATCTGGGACATCAGAGTGGTCAGCAGTAAACACAGTAGAAAGACTGGATGTTGCGATCTGATCCCTCTTGGCGATAGTGTACTCGTCAATCTCAGCGCCTCCTGGAAGCTTGACGCCAGGAATATCAACGACGTCGTCCGACTCCATATCTAGCAAAGGGTGGCTGTTGGAAGTAGAGATTTCTTTGCCGGTCCCAGGCAACGGAAACACCAGTGGATTCGTTTTGGCCGGAAGAAACATTATGACCCCGTCCTCATTCTTATCCTCGGGCTCCGATGGACGCATCCTCTTCTCCGGGGTCGCAGGCTCGTCATCGTCATCGTCGACAAAAGACCTCTTCCTAGTTACAGGTACCAACTGCCCATCCATGGTGGAGAGATCCGAGGATGATGAGCTCGAGGTGAGGCACGCCCTCGCCGCACGCTTCTCCAGGACACGAAAGTCCAGGATGTCAGCGTCGTCGATTTTGATACGCCAGGTGCCCGGCGCGAGGGCCCTGGTGAAGTTAGGTTTGAGTTCGAAGTGCTCCCTGGGGCTGCCCGGCACTTGCTGCGACACACGGTACAGCTTGAACGGGACTTCGGAGCGGTTAAGGAGGATTTGGTCGTTGCTGTGTGGGTCATAGTACAGCTCGCACCAAAGCTCGTCGTTGCGCCGTTGACCAGGGATGCGGACAGAGAATTTGATGTCCCTATGTGTCTGCGTGACGGCCAAAACGCTGTGTTCTGTTTCATCACCATCGGCCACCTCAGCGTGCAGCGCGAGCCATTCGCAGTTCTCGTGGTTGCCTGGACTGACGGAGCGACCCCGCGCCAAGGGCCTCATGAGGATGCGGATATCTCTGTCTTGGGGGACTACCAAATTGTCCAGTGGAACTGTGCTGGACATGGACCGGTCTTCCTCCATCCTAGAACGAGCCAGACGGGCTTGGATTTCGGATTGTGAGAATGGTTGTGTCTTTTGCTCCGAAACCTGCGAGAATCCCCTTGGTTCGGCCGCCGCCGTGACCGCCTTTGGGGTAATCATGGCGGAAGGCAATGAATTGGAGCCTGAAAGTTTAAAATAACAAGGAGCCGGCCCACTGGGTTCAATCGAGCCGTTCACTTGGATAAAAAGGCTTGAAGCTGTCGCAAAACGTGTGTAGATGGAACGAAGGCAGGAGAGGGAGCCGTTAAGCTTTCTAGCGCTGCAGACAAGATAAATCCGTGGGGTTCAAAGCGAATGGGAGGAAACTGGGAAATCGAGACAAACTGGCTGGCATAAGAGGAAGCAATTCCCCTTGGCCGCGTATACGTCGATGTTTCAAGGCTGGGGAGCCATCTTCGCTGAATGACCGTTGGAGCGAAAGTCAGATGAACTGAGTGAAGGTGGAAGAGCACTGGAGGTTTGCGCCCTGCTGATGGATTTGGCTTGGGGCATCAGCCTCACCAGGCGCGAGGTGATTGGAGGGAGTCATCGAAGCTCTCAGAAGAGGAGCGGTCCGGCGGGTGCCTAGCACCGGTCCGCCTGTTCGCGCACGCTGCCGCGTTAGTGCAGTGGTTGACCGAATCCTCTTTTCGACTTCGAAGAGGGTTGGCAGATGATATCGATTTGTTTAAATCGCCGTCATTCCCGGTCAGCTTTGCCAGTCAAATGCGACCACCAACTTCCAAAGTCCATACCTCGCCCATGACCTCAACCACAGCTCGCTGTACGCCGACTTGCCAGTCCCAGCGCCCCGGGTCAGTTCAGCCCATGCTGTCCCTTTTGGTAGGGCTTCACAGCCTGAGATAACAGCGAGGCTCTGCTGGCTCGTCCAATCTTTCGGCCAGCCGTTGACGAATTGCGTCTATCGGGCCCGAGGGAAAATCTGGCGGCTGGAGAGGTCGGTATTATGGTATGTTGACGGCCGTCAGCGCCTGGCAGCCCAGTTTGTTCCTGCAATCCTCGAATTGGTGATCTCTTCAGGAGGCCTGTCTGAGTGGGTGGTGGCACATGATGGATCTGAAGCCCACGCTGGCTTCACAAGCCCGGGACCTTGTGCATCGTGATTCGCGGTGCACCAGTCGCACAGGATTCTGCCCCTCCTTCATGCAGAAGAGCAAGAAAATGTCTCGGGCAGAGGATTATGTACTACTTTCACCCCCGTGGGATTTGGATGTCAGCACCACACCCCACCTCCCTCCCATCCTCCTCAAAAGTGTCATCTGTCCAGGCTGATCGAGGGCAGGCTGCATCACGAGCATAATGGGTGGTTCGTGAAGTCTTTCTGAAGAGGCGATGCCAGCCGGGGTGACATGATCTCATAAAACGAGCGTGATGCTACCAAGAAGAGGAAGGAAGGAGTCATGGCTCACACCAATGTCGGCTTGTCCCGAGATCGAGGTAATACGATGGTGGAAGTTTGAGAAGGGTCGGGAATGATGGCAGCAAAAGTTGAATGGTTTGGAAGGCGCTCACGGCCCTCCTCTCGACTCGACGACTTGGAGGGCGGTGGAAAACCAAGGAAGTGTCCGAGATAGAACTGGTCAAAATGAGTGAGAATGGACGGAAATTGATGCACTCACTCCCCATCCCTTTGCTCGGGCACCAGCAGGCTGATTACGAAAACTGCCTGTGGAACGTGTGGTGGGCGGGACACAGTGCTCTCAATTGGTTGAACGGCAGGACCGCATTAGTTGGAAGCCGACTGATTGGCTCATCAAAGGGGCGATGCAACCAAGCGCCATGCAGGCAAAGCTGGTCGCAGGCGGCGGTGTGGTAGCAGAGTGCAGGCAGCGCCCCACTCCTTTGTTTGCACGACCCTCTTCATTGGCTCGAAATGCAGCGCAACCTGCCAATGAATTTCCACTGTTCCGAGTTTGGGCATCCAACACACATCAGCCCTTGTGGCCGTTCTTTCCAAACACCTGACGGTCCCCCCATCCCGGTCGCACCTAAGCCGTCGAGACCCTTTCTGTGACGACCTCCCCCCAGCGCCCGGTGTCTCTGCTCCGTTCTCTCCCTCCTCACCACCATCACCACGCCATCAACAACACCTGGAGACTTGGGTCGTCCAGCACTCGAACCACTACAATTGCCACCAAGAGTTCCCACGATGTACGCTATCATACTTCACGCTTAGATGGCTTCCAGCGCCGACACAAGACCCAGTCTCGATTCCAGCAAGCTCTCCCAGTCCCCGGTTCTCAGTTTTGGTTTACTCTTCCGCTCAACCACCTCTCCCGACTCCGACCTCATCCCCACAGCACTTCCTCTCCCAGACCCGCCTCCACCGATTCCTACCACTCTTCCTGCCGCCAGAGGATGGATGATCCAGCCGAGACCTGTTGGAGCTGGCCCCATTGGAAGTTTGGGTTGAGGAGAGACGATCTCTTCACCAAGCTACACGATCAATACAACACGGTGCCCACGCCCATTCTCGACCCCGAGGCCTTTCACCACGATGTGTACGAAATTTCCAATGAAGCAAGTACCGCCGATGAGTTCCACAGTCTACTCCGCGAACGCAAGCAGCAGCGTATGCGAGAACTGAACGATTCCCTCGAGTCGGCCGCTTTCGAAATCATCGCCAACCCTTCTCTAATCGGTACAGACCAGTGGCAGCACGCAGTTCAGCTCTTTCGTACAAAGAGTCTCGATTCCCTCGTCCGATACTTTTCGTCCTATCTTCCTCCCGACCACCCGTGGTATAAGGATTCCGCCTCCTCCTCAGAGGTTGGTAGCAGCGTTGACTCGTTTGCACCTTCTCATGGCTCCCTCTTTGACGATGATGACGGTCTTATCATGACCATGACCGACGAGCCCCTAGAGTTCTCGACGGAGCTCGATCCCGTACTTCCCCCCTCGCCCCGTTCCATGACGATGTGCTCAGACTCATCCGTCGCTTCGCCAATTGACGATCATCACGACTATGAGGCACCCTCACGAACCCTTTCATATTCCGAGTCTGAACCCGATTGCTGCGAGCTGTCTGGGTCGATTTCACATACACATCATGACGAGCCCATTCCACGATCAGGGTCTATCGACATGGAGTTGCCAGTGGCTTCCATCACCGATACCTTCAAAACGGAGGATGGTGGTGTTGAGGTTAAAAAGGCGCCATTCAGTGACCGCGTCGGGAAGGCGGCGCAATCTTTTGTGGTGGACAATGCCGATATGGCAACACCAAAACCTGAAGGGCAAGTCTTCTTTGAGAGGAAGACAACAACAACAACAACAACAACAACAACAGCCTTATCTCAACGACGGCATCGCAGCCTGTCACCTCAACGGCCTCATCCTCTCGCCGATTATGAAGTGGATGATCTGTTGCATCGCGATCCAAGAAGCGTTGCTCAGTGTTTGGGCACGAGGTGGAAAAGGGATTGCAGTCCAGTGCAAAGGAAACGCAAAGGCCTAGCAGGGTCACTCACACGAATACAGAAGCCATCGCCAGATGCCTCTCGGTCAAGACCAAGAGGGCGAAGATGCTGCGAGAGCTAAGGATATGGTGTATTTTTGGCGTTGGAGGTTTGGTGGTTGGACTTACCGATACCCTCTGTACATATGTCCTACATGTACTTAAGCATTTTTATTGACTTTAATCATCTTCTACAGCAATCCTGAGTATGTTGGTGCTGTTACAAGCGCAACCGTTGCCGGCGATGTATGCTGATGTGTTTGTTTTCCTCGGCCCCTTTTCTTGGCAATCCGGTGACGAAACCATCCCCAAACCTTTGTGGCATCCTCATTAACACGACTAACAAATTTCCTCCCAGGTTCCATTCCGTTTCCTGGGCCCCCCCGTCCGTTAATGTCTAATGCTTGCCGTCGTTGATGGCAGCCTTTGTCACGGCCCCCTCATCAATGATGGATATGACTCCGGTGATCGGACCCTATGCTAACCATTCTCTAGTCACCATTATGCTTCATGATTGGGGGCGATGATTCTCCTGTACAAATCCGTCGGGTCATGAACACCTTCCACATTTGCCCAACGTTACTGTTGGTTGTAATTTTAAACGTAGAATATGTAGCAGTACAAAATATACTCTTCACCAAGCTCCATGATATCCCATAGTAGGTCTGCCCCGCTTCTAGAACCATTGAAGACAACCTTGACATCACCCGAGCATGTACATTGAATATCGTCAGATTCTGTTGTCTACGCAGAAATGTGTGTTTACGAGGTGAGCTGGTGCACAGGTCATTTGTTTCACACTTGGAAGTAAAGTAACTTAAGCCTGATTGTATTACCTACTGGCATAGTCTTGCGCTACAACACGGGCTGGCATGATTCCCAAGCAATGTCAAGACAGCACGGACGGGACCAGGATGTCCCACCAACTATATGATGCTTGAACTCCACTGGGAAACTGCGGGGTTTTCCACAGCTGCGCGGGGTCGTTCAGGGACTGCGTTTCTTCCAACCTTGAGAGATGCCAGAGGATGGCAGCCCGCCTGCCTCGGCAGCTAGAAATATGATGCTGGAAAGTCCCAAGCCCACTGATAATGGGGTCCCTTTTTGTTGAGCCCAAGGAGAAGGCGCTTGACGCACCAAGTCACTCGGAACTTTGGTGGTTCCTTGTCCCATCTCTCGGATGAACCCCCTCACCCCCACCACTGTCTGGGCCAAGCTCCAAGCTTACCAAGCGCAAAGAGGAAGCCCCGATGGCGGATAAACAATGAATGTCGTCACAATGCCAATAGCTGTTGCGATCATTGGGGACTCTCCACAATTGGGGCGGGAGAGCTCTCCTCTCGGGCGGGAACAGTAAAAGAAGAGGACACCCTGCGGCTTTTCGTCATAACTCCCCAAAGTCCGCCTTCGTCTCGGTCTTAACATCGTCATAAATAGTTCTTGGACCCTTCATCTGGCTTCAATTGATCCCTAGACTATATCAAAGTTTTGTACTGTCTGTTAAGTCATTCCTCCAAGATAAACAAAACGCCCATCATGCCTGCCGTACAAAGCGCCTATGACCCCAAGGAAATGAAGTTCCGGTACCTGGGCAACACCGGATTGCAGGTTTCCCTCTTCTCGCTCGGTGGATGGCTCACATATGGCGGCACCCAAAAGGGCGAGATTGTGAAGAAGATTCTCCAGACGGCTTGGGATCATGGCATCGTATGTTCACAGTGCGCAAACCAGCTTGGTAATTGATCTCTAACAACATCTAGCAAACCTTTGACACAGCCGAGACATACGCCAATGGCGAGTCCGAAGTCGAGATGGGACAAGCTCTCAAAGAGCTCGCCTGGCCCCGCGACGAGTACGTCCTCACCACCAAGGTTTTCTTTGGAACTGGCCGCAAGGAGCCCAACACCCGCGGTCTGTCCCGCAAGCACATCGTCGAGGGTTTGAAGTCGTCACTTGCCCGCCTCCAGCAGCCCTACGTCGATGTCGTTTTTGCCCACCGCCCGGATCCTACTGTCCCCATGCTCGAGATCGTGGAGGGCTTCACCCAGGTGATCCGCAACCTCAACTTGGCGTACTACTGGGGTACCTCTGAGTGGTCCGCCGCTCAGATCACGGATGCGATCAGATTGGCCGAGAAGCATAACCTCATCGCCCCCGTTGTCGAGCAGCCACAATACAATGCCTTCCACCGCGAGCGCTTCGAGATTGAGTATGCCGATCTGTTCAACCACCACGGTTACGGCACCACCATCTGGTCTCCTCTTGCCAGCGGTATCCTTACCGGCAAGTACAATGACGGTATCCCCGAGGACTCGCGGTTTGCCACCAACAAGGCCTTCTTTGAGGGCACTGTCAAGGAGCTCAAGAGCGAGGCTGGCCAGGCCAAGATTGAGAAGGTGCGCAAACTGACCAAGATTGCGGAGCGTCTTGGTGGAAGCGTGTCACAGTTGGCACTTGCTTGGGCTGCTTCGAACCCCAACGTCAGCACGGTTATTTTGGGTGCTACCAAGATTGAGCAGTTGGAGGACAATATCGGCGCGCTGAAGCTGCTAGAGAAGCTGACTCCTGACGTGTTGGAGGAGATTGAAGGTGTGTTGGACAATAAGCCCCAGGGACCAAATACTTTTGGAAGACAAAGGAAGTTGTAAAGAGCATTGTCGGGGCTTGTACATGGGTGTAGCTTTAGATAATTGCTATAAAAATAAAGTTGATGAGGTATAGACATCATCAAGGAATCGCCATTGATAGGAAAGCTGTGCAAGCTTGGTCAGTGTTAACTACTTGTCGACATGATATGACGGAGTTCTGCAGTACAGACACCGCGGGCTACAGCTCCCTAGCAGGGCGTTGTCAGCTCTGTTAACGGAAACAGCTATTCGCCCACCAATAGTTTGATGACAGCTGAATGTTCAAGAAGAGTATGACAGCTTCGTGTAAGTGTGGTGGCACAGGTGGAAGGGCTGTGCCGAATGTGGGAGTGATTTGCAGTAATTCGGTACATGTAATATGAAGGTTTCGCTTTTTTTGTACATGAGCTAATGGTCTCTCTTTTTATCAGTCCGTCAATGCTCAAATTACTTCACGTCCAATCAGCATCCATGAAGTATGACATCTTACTTTTGACTACCATTTCGATTCTCATAACTGCCGTGAGCGCAACCCCAACGTCCCAGGCGCCCACCACATAGACACTCCACCTACTACAGAGCCGCCCATCATCTCGACAGAGGCCGCCGACCACTACACTATCCAAGGCAACCCAACCACGTAGGGCCTCGGCGTCCGCCTCGGAACCTATCTCTAGTGGGCCTCCCTACATATCCTGCCTCTGGTCTCGGACAGCCACAAGGTCAGATCGGTCGGGTACGAGGACACCGTCTTCCTCTTTGCCAACATGGTCGGCCTGTTCGCCATGACTTTCTCTAGCGGCGTGGGCTAGTATTCGGGTATTCTTTTTTAAACATCTACGCGGCTGAGCCGGTGATTATCCAGTTCGTCGTGTTTGCTCAGATGAGGGAGGTCATCACGTGGGCGTATGTTCATGCTGCCGTCAGGGCGTTGATAAACTTGACTTTTCTGGGGTACATATGCTGGTATTACTTTGACGGGATGGACAGGATGAAGACGTCGTCGTGCGGTAGTGCCAGCGCCAGGGTGGTATTCTTTGCGCCGGTGGACTTGTTTGGCTGGTATAGAACTTTAGGCAAGGTAGTTACTGTCGTGGCGATTGTGGAGACGCAGGTGATGATTGGGGTTAATTGGGAGGCTATTCGGGGGAGGAGGAAGAAGAAACAAGTGGAACGGGGAGGGAGCCAAGAAGCTACATCAGGAGATCGCGCCCAGGCATCCACAATAAACAAAGAAACTGGCAGTTTCCGTGTGTGGAAGTGTTGATCTTAGTGTTCTGCATAATCTTCGCTGAGCTGACCATCACAATCAATCACATCCAGGGTGTGAGCCGGCTGGATTCGACAGGGCAACTTATCCCTTTCGTTATTGGATTGGGGATGTTGTGAACAACGGTGTTGCCTTGGCTGAAGGAGTTTTGGGCAAGGAAACAGGGCAAGCCAGGGGTACAGCAACCTCGTGAAACAGAGAAAGATGACGATGACGGCAAGGTATAAAAGGCTGGAAATGGCTTCTACTTGTAGGGAGTAAGCCGGAAAAGAGTTCTGAATTTTTGTTGGGATAGTTTATGGCCAGATGTGACGAAACCATAATCAGAATCTCTGAGAGGGATACTGGGCTGAAGGCTGTTTCTGAAGAACGGTTGGGGTGTAGCCAAAAGGTACACAACAAAGATGGTCGAGTGTCTCGGTCTCAATAACTTGACTTGTATTGCTTACTGCAGAACTGTCTACAACTTGCCAGTTCCTCCGTATATATAGACCTCCTGCCAAGACTCCCATTATCCTGGATCTACGGGATCGATGCCATCCTCCAATGACCCGTACCTGATTGGCCAAGCCCTGGTTCCGAACGATGGGACGGGAGCGTCCCTGAGCCCTATTGGCTTTCTGCTTCCCAAGACCCGCAATTATCCCTAGATCATGACAGTCGCCGACTTATGTGGTAGTTACATAAGGGAATTCCCCTTGAATCCCTCTGACTACTTCGGACATATAAATTATGTTTGATAGGTTCCAGGTTGTTAAGAATGTTGCTCTACTAACAGACTAATTGAGATGCTGAACAACCTGGAATTCACATGGTACCAGAAAATAAAAGTACATAGCCACCCATCAGATGCTAGCTACCTTGGATACGGTGACGGTTCACCAATGAACAACTCGAAAATATATGGAATCTGCGAGATAGAGTGGCACTCACCTATGCTCTTCGAGACGTAACGAAGCTTATGAGTGAACTGTATTTGCATAGTGTAGACAAATCCCGCATCGATCATTTGTATGTGTCCTCTTGACTACAACTGCCTTTGAAGGCAAGCATGCAAAGATACCTAGAAAAAAAAGAGGGATATTTAAAAACCTAAGCTACAGTTGACCAGCGCATCAAAAGGGCATTCGGGGAAACCGATGGCCTGTCAAAGAACCACGACAGCAATGCTCACGACCCGAATGCTTGGTGTTGAGACACCAAGCTGAAAAGGATCGTACGACGATAGCCCAACTCCACACTTTGACCCCGCCGTTCCGCATTGTCCGGGGACGATCCTGGACCCCGATTGCCACTCGGACGGAGGTAACCGTCGGGCGGAACGGCTAGCACGGCAGCCAAGGTTCTGCTAAGCCTTGATACGCGCGGCGCATGTCCACGATTTCGGGCGGTCTGGCGACTTGGATCGACGAAAGCTGGCGAAGCTGAACCCAAGTGGGCCCCGGAGTGGGACCGCTGTTGTCTCGTCCGACTCAAGCGGCGGCAAAGTGGCCAGTGCTTGCGGCAGTGCGGTGAGGTCTGGGCGACGAGGGTCTTCAGGGTCCTCAGGGTCTGAGGCCCCCTCAAGATGGGTCTATATAAGCGATGGCCTTTGGACCGATCTCGCAGCAGTATCGCATTCTCAACAAACACCAGAACAACATCCATCATCAACACCTTGCCCCCCTCTTGATATCTTAAACACCAACTACACACACGGGCCACCCCATCAAAACCACCATCAACATTTCCAACATGAGCTACAACTACAACAACAACCAGGGCAGCAATGTCCAGGGCGAAGCTGCCTCCTACTATGCTGCTGCTGCCCAGCAAACTCAACAGCACTACCAAGGCACCAACCAAGCAGAGGGCGAACAACAAGAACGTGGCTTCCTCGGTGCCGTCGGCGGTGGTATCGCTGGTGGTTTCGGCGGTAACAAGATTGGCGGCAAGACTGGCCACAGCAAGCTGAGCACTGCCCTTGGCGCTGTTGCTGGTGCCGTTGCTGGCCACAAGCTCCAGGACGGTGTTGGGGACTGGAAGGACAAGAAGGACGAGGAGAAGGAGAACAAGAAGAGGGAGGAAGAAGAGAAGAAGCGCCGCGAGGAGGAGGAGGAGAAAAGAAAGAAGGAGGATGACGAGAGAAGGAAGAGAGATGACGAGGACCGCAAGCGCAGGGACGAAGAGGATAGACGGAGAAGAGAGGAGGAGGACCGGAGACGGGCTTCTCAGCCACAGCAGCAGCAACACCACCACCAGAGCAACCAGCCTCGCAACCACGGCGTTAGTCATGGTGGCGGCAATTTCAGCGGTTCTTCCAAGGACATCCGCCTGGACGCTCACGGCGAGTTCACGCTCCACTGCCAGTGCCGCCGCCTTGATGGCTCCTATCAACCCACTAGCATCAGCCTGAACAAGGTCATTGAGAACAGCAACGGCAGCTTCCGCTGGGTATCTGGTGGCGCCAACATCAACAGCTGCGGCAACAAGCCTAGCAGCGTAACCGTTCAGCCCGGTGATACGCTCCGCGACATTGGCCAGCGCCACGGAACCACTTGGCAAGAGCTGGCTAAGATCAACTGCCTACAGAACCCCGATATGATTCATCCCGGTCAAATCATTAAGCTCCCTGGCGGTGGTGGTCAGGGTGGCCAGGCTGGCGGCAACTTTGGCGCCTCATCTAGAAACGTGCGTCTCGAGGACTGTGGCAAGAGACTGGTGGGTGAGCTGCTCAGGAGTGATGGGTGCTGGGTCAACAGCTCCATCACTTTGGACGAGCGGATAGGAAACGCCAACGGTACTCTGCAGTTCAAGTAGGTAGTCGGTGGTTCGGTGTCTGTCTGAGCTGGTATTGGATATAGAATAATAGAAATTTTTAATGCACGTTTCTGATATTATGTCGGGTGTGCCTTCCTGTTTGTTTGCCTTGCTTGCGTAACAGTGCAGCCTGGTTGCCTGCCTTTTCCCCGTCTGACCAGCTCCGTTTAGCATCAGATCTTCTAGAGACACCCTCGAAGAGCACCAAAAGCGCAAAGACAATGGGCCTATATCGCAGTATGTTTCACTCTTGTGGCTAAACTTTCGTCACTGACGTGTACCTCACTACAGATAATGCCCAGCCGAACGACCCCTGAGCTGCGAGGTGCCCATCAGAACGCAAAACACTCGCTGTACTCTTCGGTCCCCTTGAACCCGCGAGCCCGAGAAACAACTTTGATGAGAAGATCCAGTCTACGATCTTTGAAACTTGTTCAGAACCCATTTACAGCCCAAGAATACCGGAAACGCCTCTTCCCATGCTACTATCCTACGACATGATTGCGCTTTGTTATCCCCAACAGTAGAGTAGAAGCAGACCAATCGGACGATGCGATCAGTTTAGTTCTTGAACAGAGCGTTCTGGCAGGATATTAAGAGTACGAAACAACTCTGTCCTTTCATGAAGCTCTTTGGAGGACAATGATAGGGGACTTTGCACGTAGAGTATTTCAACTAGTGTCCTTCCTTTCAAGAAGGAGGCCTAATAAAAAGGGACACGGGATACTACATTACGAGTTCATATTCTCTTGATGGGAGCATGAAGGCTTAGTTATGGCGACTTTGGATGGTGTCGATTCTGGGTCCTGGCGGAGACGAGTTCACGCTCGGTTCTTGCACGTCTGCGATGGAATGATACCACAAATATTTCGTGACTGGACGAGGAGTTGTGAAATAGAAACAGAACGGATCGTTGACGACAGAATTTTTGAACCTAGGGCTTGGGAATGCAACACCGGCTCTTATTCCCTAGGGAAAGATCTGGATAAAGTCTTGCTAGAGCTGAGCCAGTCATGACTCCGTCGACCTGGAAGTTGTACCCCTCAAACAACTCCCCAGTAGCTGAAGAGATCATCTGTGCATGAATACGTCCGGTCTCAAGTTTTATTCTTGTCTTTGACTTTCCTTGGGCTCGAATCAGGTCACTGTTGATGGGATGGTTTGTGTGAACCGACTCCTCGACTCTCCCTGATTGGTGCGCCTAGACCTGTCAGCTCAAAAGCCCAAACGCGGTAAACAAAGATCCGACAGGGGGTGAAATCGGCGGCAAACGTCGAGCTTCTTGAAACTTGGCCTTCATTTTCTCGATTTTGAGAAAACCTTGCTGTGCTACCGTTGGCAATGTCTCCTGTAGGCGACTGTCTCCTTTTGCCCCGCAATTTGCGGTGACAGGTTGCTTCGTCTGAGTGTGAAAGCTGAAACGCCTTCTCCAGGTTCCCAAGATCTTGGCACCAACCCCCAAGGAGATGCTACGATCCCCACCAGGGGCAACCGAGGATCCGATCGCTACAACTCAATGCAACCTTCACCAACTGAAGAGCTGCAATCTCCACGGCACTTGAACTGGAGCTAGCGCAAGGACAGCACATCCCAGGGTTCGAGACGATTGATCGACCTGGAGTTTCAGAATACCAGTGCACTTTTTGAAGCCTACCAACCTCCGGGTTGGTGAAGCGCGCCAGCTGTCACCACCGATGATGTTTTGGCATCCCAACTTCAAGGCTAGGAGACGTTTCCAAGACAGGAGATGGGACTAGTAAGCATGAAGGGTGAAGGTGCAAGGTAACATTGAGCCAGAATGTGTCGCGGTGGTGTTGTCTTGAAGCACAGATGATTATTTCGAACTGTGCGTCTTTAAAAGGGAGTCTCCGACGCTCTCTCTCTCAAGGTCCTTTTGTCTTTTTGGTTCGTCAGTTCGATACTCGACTTCGTGTTTTCTTCATTTCTTCGCCTTTTCCCTCCTTTTTTCAGCGTCAACAGGGTAGATCCCTTTTTCTTTCTTTAACGACAATCCTTTTATCTCGCATCATTACTTACGACAACATTCCTTCTTTTTATTTCCTAACGACAAAGCCGCAAAATCAGACAATATGGCCATTGCATTGTCCTGGAGACACGCCGTTCTGGCATCCACTCTTTTGTTTAGCCAAGCAGTTCAGGCCGTTCCTGCTCCTCAGGAGGGCACCATCGTTGTCACTGTCACATCTGAGTCTGTTGTAGTCATCGAAACCACTGCAGCCGAGACAAATACTATCGAGAACACAGCTACTGAGGAGGCTGAGGTGGTTGTAACCGAAACACCTACCGCCACGGAGGCGATCGAGGAGGTCATCTCCACCATCACTGAGGCCACAGCTACTGCCACACCTGTTGTTGTGGTTAACGGTACCGCGCCGGCGAGGGGAAAAAACAACAGAGGCAAGGGAAAGAACAATAGCAACGTTCGTCTTCAAGATTTGCTTCAGCTCATTGGAGGAGGCAAGGCCAACAGGGGCAACAATGCCAACATCAATGACCTCTTGACACTCATTGGCATTGGAGGAAACGGCCTTAACCTCGGTGGCGGCAATAACTTGAACCTTGGCGGACTTCTCAACTTGATCGGTGGTGGCAGACTCAACCGTGTCGACCGGGGTGATGACACTGACGACGAGCTTGACATTGATGACGTCGATGATATCCTTGAGCTTCTTCTCGGACAGGCCCTCAGAGGTAACGGCGGCAACAATGCACAGCTTAACCAGCTCCTTCAGCTTGTCACTGGTCAGCTCCAGGGCCAGGGCAGGAACGTCAACAGAGATCAGCTCAACCAGCTTTTGGGTTTGCTCGTTGGTCAGGTTCAGGGCAAGGGTAAGGGTAACGCCAACGGCGCTATCAATGATCTCCTGAGACTGGTTGGTGCCGGTGCTCAGCAACTCCAGGTTGGCAAGGGCAATGGAAAGGGCAAGGGGAATGCTGCTGTTATCCTCGCGCGCCAGACACCCGAGGGCAAGGGCAAGGGCAAGGGCAAGGGAAAGAATAACGGATTTGACACCGATTCCGACACTGATGGAGTCAATTCTGACAATGACGGTGACGAGACTGCCGGTGAGGACACCGACAGCGATTCTGACCGTGGCAGAGGCCGTATTGGCAAGAGGTCGATGAGGAATGGACAACGGTTTTACCGGGCCTAAGTGTATGATGATGGGAAAGGAAGAAGGATAAAAGCAGATAGACACCACTCGGGCGGTGTTGAAAGGGAGGGGGTAAAAGGGCCGGCTCGAAGCCATTTTTATGTAAATGATATGATACCTCGAAGTCCAATTTTGTTTCGTTCACCAGTGTTCTTTGTCTATTGCTGTCACACGTCAACCCCCCGCAGCCTGGATCACAACCAGCAACACAGTGAACTGCGAGTTCTGAGCCAGTTGATGGAAAGCGAAACAAGCAACAGGCTACGGGCGGCAGCAGCAGAGGCATTATTGGCTCATGCATAATCAGAGGGATGTACCGGACATTGGCAGATACCTAAGGTCATCACAAGCACGGACCACTGAGAGAGAGATAAATACATGAGCAGAAGAGCAGAGCAGTGGGACGAAAAGATTCCTCATCACGGATCTTGAGGCCACTGAAGATTGTTGAAATGAATTGAACCTATGTTGTTCCAAGCCCTGAACTGCAGCCCTTGTCACAATTGCTGCTACATTTTAAAGTAACACAACTGCCTGAGTAACCTGTTGATAAAGACCAGATACCCTTGGCTTGACGATAACAATGTATAGGGTAGGTACTATGCACGATTATGCTCTGTAGTGTTTAACCGACACCCATACTCTCCGTCAATACCCCCCCTCCCCGGAAGACTAACGTAGCCATCTTAGTGAAGCTAAGAAGCACGCTACGTCTATGCGAGGGTGTCAAGGTCATCCTAGGCAACATGCTCCGTCGGATGTCTACGACCTAATCACTTATAAGTAACCTCCGTCCCAGCAACCTCAATCTTGACTGTGTAATGCAGCTGCCTGTTCCAGAATCAGGTAATGAGCAGCTCCCGGCCGATGATAGCCCCAAATCTCTCAACCCGATCCTCATCCTCCTGTCCGACACTGACAACCTCATCGTTGGCCTCAATCCCGGCCCAAAGACCAATATCATCAGCAATTCTGGCGGTGTAACGACACATTTTCTTGCTGGACTGTGTGCGGAGACCGATCCATATATATATATATATCCATCCATCTTAGCAATCATTCTCTCTTCATCTCTCTTTAGGCATGGCGAGTAGACAAACGGTAATCTCATCATTCACCTTCCAAAACCTCCACTGCGGCACCCGGCGCATCCCCCTTCCCATCTGCCTACGCACCCAGTGCTCTTGAATGTGGTTGTCAAACACGTGAAGCGTCGCCTCGTGCTCCGCACCGTTGGCAGCAAAGAAAGTGTTGACGGGTTTGGGGCTATACAACCACAAGAGGGTGACAACGCAGTCGCAGGCACAAAAGGTGTGGGAGTCTGTCTCTGGGCTGAAGCTGGCCAGGGGGGAGAAGACAGGGATAGCCGTGGGAGTCATCCGCGTTACTGAAGAGGCGGCTCTGGGCGCGCATGAGGGTTGATGTGGTCAGGATGGGAAAGATGGGGTTGGTGACGGAGGGCCCGGGGGTGGCGGGGGGCGGAGCTAATGTGTCTGGAAGACAGGCAAAAAGGGGGGCGATGAGGATTTCCTGGGGTTTGGGATCCTGTTTTTCTTGCTGCTGCTGTTGCTCCTGGGACTTACTGAGGCCAGAACTGGGTAGTGTGCGGCGGGGAGATGGGAAGTGACCCAACTATGGCAGAGAAGAGAGTAAACTCGGTAGAAGGGTGCTGCTAAGTGAGGACTGTGGGCGCAAAGTTGGCGGAGGTTTCCGCATGGAGGAGGGCTGAGGACGCGAGGAGGGCAGCGGTGACGATATCAGAAGTTTTCGGATGTTCTTCTTGATATGAACTGGCTCCTCCTCCGGCTCAATGCCTCCCACTCCATGGGAGTTATGATTCCGTACACGCCGCAGATGGTTGGTCGGTCCATCATCCGATGACTTCTGCAGGCGTGCTGCCTCCGACGCCGCTTGGGACGCCTCATGGGCTTCGATCCAGAAGGTAGTCTCCACCAGTCTTCCCACATCAGTTGCTATATGTTTCATGGCTAACAGCATGAACAGACACCTCAATGGGTAGCAACCAGTGAGAAAAAATACTGAGCGTCCGAGCCGTGTGAACAGATATACCTTGACGGGCTCCCCTTGGACATTTTGAGGTCGTTAATCCTAGTCAACGATAGGCTCACGAAGGAGGTGTTGCTTTCTCAAACATCATTTCGTTATTGGCAACGACGACGTTGGGAGGCTGCGGTTCACATATCTTAAAAGAAATGACTTCAGTTTGCTGGAGGGTGTAGTTACGAGGCTTGATTGCGACTGTTTAGGTGCATAAATGGAAGACGGTATAGCTACAATACACACAAATACCATAATTACTGTCGAGGGTTTGTTCCTGTGCTTGCTAATCAAATGGCAGTGACTCTCATGTTCAGTACATTTGTAGCTGTGATGGTTTTGGTGGGATGTGTTTTTGATCAGAAGGAGCTTGGCCAGTTTCCACCTAGCTGGCGAGAAGAGAGCCTCCCTTTACCTTTCTTCCAGTCACAGGCTGCTCCACTAGCCTCAAATTCTTGATCCGCCATCTTTCGACTGTTTAATCGGCTTGAATGAATGTGTTGGGCGAGGAAACGAGGTGTTGGGGTGTCTGAGACGAATACAAGCGATAACAAGGAGAACACAGCGGGCTTTGGAAGTCACAGGGTAGGCATGGGGAGATGAATCAATTGGGATCTACATATGTAAGACAGGCTTATTGGTAGATATAGAAACTATTTACATTCAGATGTGAACTTCGCCATCTAGGCCGCTGGTGAAGAGAATTGATGTGAAGATTGTACACGTTACCACAAAATACACTTGTAGAGACCGTCTCTTGAGCCAGATTCTAAGCGTAGATGATACGGTGATAATATTCGTTACTATCTCTTCACCGTAGCTACCTACCAGATATCTACCCTAGCAGCTGTTAACCTAGAGAGTCCTTCAAAGTGGCATCCGCCACCTCATCATTCACCCCCTGAAATTCCTTTCCAATGAGAAAATCGCGGATATGATCGTACTTCGCGCTCCCAAAAGTCACCCGTGCCTGCTGCTTCTTCAACTGCTAGCCATCGACTGCAAGTACCTTCGCCCTCAGGTGGCGTAGAAACTCAGCATCCCCAATAACCAACTATGCAACATCGTATAGGCCCAGGCCTAAATCATTCACTTTGCAGCAATCCAAATCCTTCATCTGCTTGGCCACCCCCGAATGGCCTTTACATCTCCCTTCCGGATTAGAATGTGAACAGGCGTATCCCCGGTGGAGTCAGCCGCCTTGTCCATGAGTTTGGCGTCCTTGTCGTACAGCAGCTTGGTTATGTTGACCCGGCCCTTCTGCATTGCGTAGTGCATAGATGTCTAGCCCTGGTTATCCACAGCGTGAAACTCAGCCCCTTGCTAGATGAAGTACCTAACCATCTCATCGTTGTTCGCGACCGGTATAGCAAGGAGGAGCGCAGTCAAGCCGAGCTAGTCCCGTTGCTCGAGGAAGACACAGCGCTTGGGCGAGTTGTCGAAGATGAAAGGGGAGAGGAGGTATTTGACCAGATCTGTATGGTATCAGTGTTGTTATCCGAGAGAATAAGGAGATGAAGAGGATAACAGGCTCAAGATGGAAACAAACCGAATTCATTCTCTCGAACCGCTTCATGAAGCAGCGTTCCATAGCTCGTCCACTGAGTTTTCGATACAGTCACCTGGTTTCTGTCTCCAACATCGGCCTTCGCTGTAGTAGGCCGCGACGTTTCTGCGAACCCCCAAAGGATCACCCTCGAGAGGCAGAGGAGTTGCACTCCAATCGCGGTCGATTGACTGTCGCACACCCATCTGAGCTGCTGAGGAGAACTGGGCTGTGCCCAGAAGGTTCTGGATCTTGGGAATAGCAGAAGTTGCAGTTGAGATGTGATCTCTAGTGTCAGAAAAATACAACAAAGAAGAGATGAGAAGAGAGTCTAGAGTGGCGGAGAAAAAGGTTGATATACTTGGTACAGGACTATTGCTGTTCGAGTATTTGTCAATCCCAACCTTAACTGAAGGTGACTTAGGGTACCAAACAACCTCCACACCCCCGAGTCAACCCTTTTCTTCCAACAGCCAGAATCATGATGACCGCGTCATGGAATTTATCAAAAGGCCAAGCTTGGCGACAAAGGCCATGATGAGGCCTCTGGCACGCCGGGATTTGGTGCTGTTGCCGACGATGAAGCAAAGGCTATGGGAACGGGTCTGCAGGATGGGCACCCCTCGCACAGAAGACCCATGGAAGGAGCGGGCATTAAAGGGCAGACTCCGCAGCTCCGTGCAATTGACATTGACACTGACTGCTATTGATTCATTGATGGCAGGTGTGATATGTAAATGGGTTGAAGTGCTCAGCCACTGGTTCTTAGGACCTTGCCCGGCTCTACTAACCTAATACGACTCAACATGAGAATGGCAGCGTTTGTTTCCTGGCTGTGAGTGTGAGAATATGTCATCGCAATTTGTGCTCATATAAAATTTCATGAAAGAGTCGCATTTGTTGTTGCACCAAGAATCACACGCAACCACTAAGGGAGCCCGATAACTTCACATGTGACGAATAAACTGTTTACCAACTCTTTCGGAACAGCAAAGGTTACCCAGATGACAAACATGGCACAGACATTTCGATTGGCTGGGGCTCAGTTGCAAATGCAAGGGATGTGTCTCACTCGGTCATGCGCTGTGCGCCTCGCCTATCATGAAGATGAAGAAAAAATGTCAACAAAACTTTGAGTGCGTGCTTGCGTCACGAAACTGATAGCAATCTCAAATAATAGCATACAGTGGCCCATAACGATGATAGAGCCAAATCTGGTTCCGCTATGGGACTTGGGTGACCAGACCCCCAGAGCCATCATTGCTGGTTACTGTCCCACAGCAGTTTGCCATTAAAAGCCCCCAGTTCTTTTTTCAATATTGTCCCGTGATCAACATACTCATCTCATATGCTCCAAACATTGGCACTTTGACCCCTCATATTGGGAGATTCCGACATTTTTCAGATGATTGGTGATGACGGAAAAAATCGGCTGCAGGTTGCTGCCATCAAGGGGTTGGGTATCCGTCCCGACATCCAGGATACCCACTGTCAGAACGTTGAGCAGCATGATGCGTGCTGAGTTCCACCTGGATCTGCCCATCAGCAAGCACTCAATTCCGTTGAGGCTCAACATCCTGTAAGGGTAAGGTATCCAAGATAAGGCCTGGGCCTAGAACAGCTGCCGTCCCAAACAACATCGACAAATGGCAGGGGCATGTCTTGCCAAGGTAGGATCTGACTCCCGACTGGTTGAAGATGAGAAGCGCAGCCATTTCCGGACAGCGTCAATGACAACAGTGACGTGCCCTGAAAGAGGGCCTAAAATGGTAACAAGCCCAGCACATGGCCATTCCACAAGCAAGCTCAAGCGCCCTCCTTTCAACAGGGAAAAGATCGACAACGCCAATATGTTGTTGGAATGCAAGCCATTGAACCGGAGAGACACGAAACATGGCATGGCAATTCAGTTTGCTGGTCCCAAGTTTAGGGGCCGTGCCAGCTGGTTCTGAGTGGACTCCCCCTTTCCTATGAAAGAAAAAAGATACAGGTTTAAGCGGCGTCACAAGAAGCCGGCTCTTTGCCTTTTGCTGAACAGGAAGAACACAAGCAGACAGATTGTCAGTTGAGGAAGAGTCCGCTGCGGGTCAGCTCGATCTCCCTAACCCCTAGCGCCCTCGTCGGCTGGTAGCGCAGGCTGCTTCGGAGTCCAGAAAATGGACGGAAGTTTCCCCAGTTTCTTTCCCCGCAAACATCCTCGCGTCCATCCCTGGTGTCCTTCGCTTCCTCTGACTGCCGTTTGCCAAGTCACACCACGCCCTTGGCAATTCCTTGGCGGGTATCTCAGCTAGAACCTGGCTTCTTGGTCCAAGGAAAACTCGGTACGACATTCAAGCGGAACAGCGAAGGGAGACCTGCTGAGGGCTGATAAGCTGCAAGATACCCCATACCGTGCGGTTGGGCCTCTGAGATCGTCCCGGTCGCGGGTGATACCAGCCCGTCATCGGCAGCCGGCCCAACCTTCGTTCGTCCGATAACACCAAAAGGGCACCGATCCACGACCACTTAAAGAAGACAGGCCCCACTTGGTTTACGCCAAACTGACAACGGACCGAAGTCAACCTCGCGTCTCTTTAAACCATCCAAATCCTATCATCCTATCCCGATCCTCTCACACTTTCCCGAAAAGCCATAAGAACCACTCGGCAGGCATCAGACGTTTGGTCGGACTGCACACCACAGCTACATGCCCTGACCCTCAATGCCCTCACGACAATTCAAGTTTCCCCACGAAAAACCTCCCTAACACATTCCTTTGTCCCAGCATACATCCCTTATCACCCAACCAGATACATCATGACATCAGAAGCGGCGAACATGGCCGTTAGAGAGCGGAGACGCCAATCGGCACCTACGGACCTGGAGCGACTCAACATCATGAAAGCTTTGACTGCTGCCGAACACTCTCGCCGCCAGTTTGTTCTAAACTACGCAGCTAGTAAAGATACTTCGCTGCTCATACCCGGAAAGAAGTCAGAAGTCGTCAAGCTAGCGGAGCAGTGGGTGGTCGGATGGCTTCACCAGAACAACCTCAACCCCGTCAGCAGCGAATTTTTCAAGTACTCCGTTGACACCCACTTGTGGGCCACCTTCAGTATGTTCTTTCGTGTTAACCACTTTACACCGCGCTTGACACAGCTAACCACTCCTCTACCCAGTCGGAAATGCGGTGGAATTCCCATTTACCTTTATGCGCAGCGCAGTTCACGACTCCACAATCGCCAGCCCCGTCAGCCGGCGGGAATCCGACACCACCCAGGCCCGCCCTCTCAGCGAGGTGGACCCTTTGGACAAGGCCCAGACCAAGGAGAGCACCCAAAGCGACGAGCAACCTTCGCTGTCGGCAGTCCCATCCCAGCCCAGGGTGGACACGGGGCAGCTACCCGTGCTGTTAGCCTCAACGACCACTAGGCAATGCTCATCTATGAGAAAACGGCAGTCGCCCATGATGATGGAGCTGCAGACAGGAGATGAGGACAAAAGACGGAGCCTGTCGTTGACTAGTATCGAGGACCTCAAGATGTCCAAGGGGAGCCCCACCAAGGTCCCTCTGTTCACGCGGCTGGGACGTTCGTGGTCACGCCGGATGTCTGCTGCTTGACAAGCTTGAGCAGGCGGTCCTGGCGTGACCAGCGCACCATGCGGAGATGCGTGCTGTCAATTCACCGCCACTGCATCGGTTGAAATCCTGGGGTGGAACCATTCATCTCTGATCCAACAATCAAGCAGCCCATGGTTGCTTCTTGGAGTGGCAAAACTATTGTCTGTTCCAACGGAAGCCGGCAGCCAACGGCTAATTCTCAACTGGAGGTGGCTGGGAGTAACGGGAAGTGACATGACCGATTTTCTTGGCTTTGCTTGGTATTGGAGATTGCTTTCAGTGGTCATTCTTGGCTGGCACACAAGCATTTTTGTAGGTGGAAACCGGACACGACGGCGGTGAGTGGGGGCTACTGGAACTGCGGAAGGTCGTTCAGCGGCTCATGTTGTTGACAAAAGTCCTTCAGATTCGAGATTACTAGGCCGGATCGAATCCTGGAAACACTCTATGCTATTATAGGACGGAGAGCTTATCATGAACACCTAGGTACATACCTGGTAACCAACCAAGTTCCCCCCCACCATCACACCAGTTTTGCGCTACAACTTTTTCATGATACATATAAACCAAAGCATTCCAGCCAAATCTTATAATGCCGCGTTTTAGGAACTTCTAAGCTGAAGACACAGCCCAATAGACTGGTATACAGCAAGGGTCATAATGACAAATTGTACCTAAAAAAGTATATACGCTGTATGATGCTGCACAAAGCCCTGTCCTACAGACTCTCTGAGGTTATTCACTCTTTCCAAGGCATATTTGACCGCGGTTTCATCGCGGTCTTTGATGGGCATAGCCTTCAACTCTGATACACATGAGCTCATTAGCGCCATCTCAGGGTCAAAAGGGGTGTTGAATATCCTCAAACCCAGTTTCTCCCAAACCACGTCCGTTTGTAGAAACTCCACCACTGTCCTATGAAAAAAACCAACAGAATAGCCCTCTTTTGGGGTCAAAAGATTCACATAGTGGACGCTGGACTTCAAGAAGCCCGCAGCACCGACTCCGCAGCCGCCCTTCAGTAGCTCCGTATCGCTAAATGCGAGTTTGCTCATTAAGAGGCCGGACAGGATCTGTCGGACACTTCGTATAATCACCTTCCTCCGTGAAAGAAAGCTGGAGAGGTGTCATGTGGCGGAAACTGAGCTCGAAGTTTCGGAGAGCTAGCTGGAGGATGTTGAACCCCAACTGCGCGGTGTTGCGGCGTCTGCGCTTTTATATGTCGGTGCCTCGTTACTTCCAGAAAGAAGTAACATATCACATTGTGATCACCAGTATACTCATATATCCCATCAACCAGGAAGCAGATTCAAAGGTCGTACGGAAGGTTGTGGACCAGATTGGCAAGTGCCTCTTTCAGTTCCGTATAAGAAAAGTCAATTTTCCCCTTTATTCTCCAAATACAATAGCCCGACAAAGATCTGCGAAGGCAGCCGTGGGTATCTCTGGTCTTTTTGAGAAGATTTCGAAGAGGAGGCTCCGAAATAATCCCTCTCGTGATTTCTGCAACGGTGTTCCGGCATACCAGAAATAAAACAATGGCACTATAGCTCTGGCGTTGCCAGCCCAGTTCCTAAGGGATGTGTATAGTCTTGGGTCGTTTTCAAGGTATTTCATCAGCGATAATTTCCCAAAGCCAGCCTTACTGGACACCCAGTAGCAGCTCTCAGAAGGGAGAGGTGTCATCTTTCAGCCATCTGCTCAAACAGTCTTTGCCGGTACCAGCGATGCTGCTACGCTGGTCAGTCCATGCCCACTCAAAAGTATTCGTAAATTCGGTTTTGACAGAAGAACGTCTTTCTGTGATGCCCCGAAAGTGTAGAGAATCCAAAAACCGTTCCTCGTGGTTTGCGGTAGTCCGAAATATTACAGGGGCCCACATCTCCGAGCCGCTTTGAAGTCGCTGACTTAGAAAAGTTTCTGGCGTACCGTCGCTCCTGGAGAAGGTCACCGAGGTTCTGGTGAGGTTCTTGGAACTTTTCGTTGTGGCATTTGGGTTCACTAGAGCGGTCGAGTCACCGTTCCTGGTGGTTAAAATGGCGGTGACAACCTCAAAATGCCTTTGCCACGCAGTGATCCCATCGTTCTGGGAAGTGATGGCGATGACTTCTACGATTTGATCGCGTAGATTGTCCCGCAAGGTTGACAGGGCTATTGCCTGATCAGCCTGCTGCTGATTTACCAAAAGCAAGACTCTAAGTGAGAGCTGGTCATGTGTGATAAGGGCTGGTGTTCAGGGCTTGGAACAACATAGGTTCAATTCATTTTAATAATCTTCAGTGGCCCCAAGATCCTTGTTGAGGAATCTTTTCATCCCACTGCTCTGCTCTTCTGCTCATGTATTTATCTCTCTCTCAGTGGTCCGTGATTGTGATGACCTTAGGTATCTGCCAAGTCCAGTACATCCCTCTGATTATACATGAGCCAATAATGCCTCTGCTTCTGCCACCTGTAGCATGTTGCTTGTTTCACTTCCCAACGACTGGCTCAGAGCTTTCAGTTCACTGTGTTGTTGGCTGTGATCCAGGCTGCGAGTGGTTGACGTGTGACACCCAGGCACAGGTCATTCTATGACATCCTAGTCATGGCCCCTGTTTACAGGGGTCCAGCATTGCTCGCACCAGCGGCCGTTGGAACGCTTCCCGTCTTGGGTGACGCCACACAAACAAATGGCTTTCAGAGACTTTGTATTCCTATAAGTTACCGCAATTATTAATTATTACTAGATTTGTACCTCCTACAACAACCCACCAGCAACTACCCCCCCAACAGCAACAACCCCCATAATTACCCCTCCCAACCCCGTCATCTGCGCAGCCCCCGCCGTCGAAGTCGCCGTGCTAACCTCCTCGATCGTCTGAGATTGGTTACCACTCGTAACCGTTGTCTCTGTCTCCGTCGCCGCACTATTCGTCGTCGTAACCACAGTCGTCAAGCTCGCCGTCCCCTCCGTACTTTTCGTCCTGGCCTCAACACCCAACCAGTTACTAATCGCAGTCCTACACCCCGCCTCATCGGTGATGATCATCGCGTAAAAGTGCGCCCCCCACCGCTTGTTGTGCTCCCCGTTCACATTCGACGGGGTGTCCCCAAACTCGTTGCATCTCGTCGCCCACTCCAGCGCCTCCTCCTTGACGTTGCTCACCCAGGAATTCCAGCTCGAGGTAAAAGTCGAGAACTGAGACGCGAGGGAGGGTGCGGCGGTAGCGCCCATGGAGTTGCGCGCGTCCCAGATGCGCTTGCACTGCACGTCGATGCGGTCGTAGTCCCAGTAGTTGTTTCTGGGGTTTTGGAGCTCGGGAGCGTTGTCAAAGAAGGCTTCCACCTCTCTAGCGGGGGAGGGGCGGAGGCGCTGGTAGGCGTTTAGTTGGGAGGTGCAGAGGGAGTAGAGCGCGTCTTCGGAGGCTTGGGCCGGGGAGGAGCTGATGGTTGGGTTGGGGGGTGGTGTGAGGGTTTGGGCGAGGGTGGTGCCGGTGAGGGCGGCGAGAAGGAGAGTCTGAGTTATCATCTCGAATCAGGTATTTTAGAGTTGTTGAAGGTCAGCGTGGTATTATTGATTATTTAATTATAGCGATGGAAGCCTTGGTACGAGAACAAATGTGTGGGGGGAAAGTCAAAAGCGAAGGATTGAAGACGCGTTTATGAGTGGAAAGATGTGAGTTTTGAAGGGAAAGGACCTGAGTTATATCCGTTGCCGGAACCCGAAGTTAGAAATTATGCCTGGAGGGCTGTGATTGCCGATGTCACCTTGAATAGCATGTTGGTTCTTTTGTCTTCAGGGGTCCTTCTTGGCATTGGCTAAGCCTTGCATGGTGCACCATTGGCCATGAGTGCAAACACGGCCCAAATCACAAGGCTTTTGACTACATTCTTGGCGTGCATTGTAGACACGACATGTAAAAGACTGAAGTCACTGTCATAGTCGTCATTGACGAATGCTGGTGAATATCAAGACTTGAAAGCGCGTAACCCAAAGGTCTCATTAGTTCATTAGCTACTAGGTATCTACAACTATCCCCTCATGATTCATATCATCATGGCTCATATCCATAACCTGTTACACCTTTTTAAGCGGCATACACAAACTCCTCCAACTTATCAAACAGACCCAGAACTTCGGGGTCGAGGAAAGGCTGAAGGTTGGTGAACACCGCGCCAAGCTTGCCAGACTTGACATCGACCCAGTAGAAAAGGTTGTTGATGCCAGCCCAGGCACCGCTGTTGGCCTTTCTCCGCCCGGGAATGTCCTCATTGTTGATGAGGAACGAGGCTGACCAGCCCTTCTTGGTGCCGGGAAGGAATTCGGAGCTGAGACTCATGGTCTGTACGTTGGACTCCCAGACACCGACCGGAGGGCCCTGCTGCTTGAAGCCGCAGCTGCCGTCACCGGAAATGACGGCGTGGATCAGGTCGGCGAAGACGTATTTGCGGATGGTCGAGGACTTCAGGATGGTGGCACCAGACTGAGGGTGAGTACCCCAGTTGATCAGAGCGAGGAGGTAAGTGGAGTAGTCGTCAATGGTGGAGATCAGATAACCGCCTCCGCCGGGCTTAGCAGTAGGGCTGATGGGTGCGGGGGCGGCAGTGGCAGTGATGGTGCCGTTGGCGTGACGGCGGTGGGTGTACATGTCAGCCTGGATAAAGCCCGAGTTCTTGATGCCGAGGGGCTTGAAGATGTTGTATTCAATGTAGTCATCGAGGCGGAGGCCGGAGATGGCTTCAATGACGTAGCCAAGGGTGTCGATGTTGCTACCATAAAACCAACCAGCACCTGGGTCAGCAGCCAGAGGAGTAGGGGTATTGGTGTCCTGCGTGTTGGACCATTCGGTCCACTTTGCAATGTCTTCATCAAGAAACCAATACCCCTGGCCGGCGGTATGGGTGATGAGATGAAGGATGGTTGCCTTGGTCTTTGGGGCACGTAGGATGGGTTCACCGTCGTCAGTGAAGCCATCCAGGACCGAGATATTCTTCCATTCTGGGTAGTAATCTTCGACGAAGTCATCTAGGCTGAGCTTATCCTGTTCAACGAGCTGGAGAGCGGCGACAGCGACGATAGACTTGGTCATGGAGGCAATGTTCATTTTGGTGGACGAGGTAACGGGGGCAGAGGACTCGTCATCGATGTTGACAGTGCCCCAGGAGTTCTTGTACAGAACGCTGCCGTCTCTGTTGAGGGCTATAGCGGCGATGCCCGGAACACGCTTCTCCTTGACAGCAGCGCTGAACGCTTCGTCAACGCTCGCCGCACTTGGAGAGGTGCGCTGGGCAATCTGGACTGGGGCAGTGGCCGGTAGAGCGCTGGCTCCAAGAGCCAATGCTGCGAGTAGAAAGTGACGTGTCGACACCATGTTTGTCGTGTTGTTGGACAGAAGGTGTTTGGCACAGATGCCAAAAGGGTTAAGCAGTCCACAACCAAGAAGCCTTATTATATTTGCCGTCTTTGCCTGGGAGGCAGTCAACCAAGTCAACGGACTTCATGAATGTTTTCAATTGCACCATCGCCGATGCTCCACAGTTTGGCACCATCACCGTAGATTTCGGGACGCTAGCCGGCTTGAAAAACATGATGTTGTGCGAATACGGGGCAACAAGCCCGGGAG
Organism: Triangularia setosa; assembly: GCA_033296915.1. Taxonomy (NCBI): domain Eukaryota; kingdom Fungi; phylum Ascomycota; class Sordariomycetes; order Sordariales; family Podosporaceae; genus Triangularia; species Triangularia setosa. The sequence goes on along the minus strand of MU866279.1, from coordinate 12,008 downwards.
CCCGGGCCTGATTATTAACGTTTGGAAGGCCGAGGTCGGATTGATGGTGCTCAACGTGACAATAATGGGGCGAACAGCGCCGCACTAGGCTGTTCTTTATTGTATTTGACTCCACCACCGCCACCTGCTGATTGAGAAAAGGCGGTGTTACGCCTGCCTTGAGATCTTTCTACCAGCGGCTTGGCGAGTGGGCACCGCAAACCAAGGTTAAAGGTGAGCATGGGATGCCCGCTGAGAGAACCTACAGTTGAATGACCGGATGCAAGAGAGGAAACATTGGCGGCACGACTTGGTAATTTTCCTATAGATTTGAAAGCCCCTAAAGAATCCTACTGAACAACACAGCGCAAAGCTCCGGGTACCAGAGAGAAATGCATGTCTAGATGTACATAGAGGATGTTCTGTCATCCTGTTGGAGGGTACAGTAGACCCTAACCCTCCACATGATTATGTCATCCCAGCCAGCACTCTCCACAAGTGCGACTGCAGAGACTTCTCCAAGAGAAGAAACAATCAAGATGAGATCAACCCAGTCGTTGCTTTGGCGCTCCAAAACATCCTATTCTATCCTGTCACTTGTTTGTTGACAGCGAGGAAGCCGCCGCAAGAGAGTCCACAGCTATCATGCTCTTAGAGTCCAACAACAGCGCCGATAGCTCCAGCAACGATGACCATCGCTCCAGCTGTCTCCCTTCCTCTCCAAGCCCCAGCAGTAGATATTGACGTGTTTGCAGTGATATCCCCTGTCTGTGTTTGTCCCTGTACAGCGGAATCCTCGGTGGTCTTGGTCGCGGCAGCAGCAGCAGCACCTTGATTGATTGTAGTCAACTCCTTCCACACACTCCTCGCGCTTGTGCACTCATCATAGTTGGATGCAACCATGCTCATCAAGTAACCTCCTGCGTGCCCATTGATGGTACCACAACGCGTCGCGAGACTGTGCACATTGCTTGACCACTTGTCGCGTGCGCTCGATCGCTGCGCCTCCCAGCTCGTCATGACCTTCAGCATCGCAGAGTCGGTCGGCCTGATTTTGGCCAGTGGCCCGTACTCCACCCTGCAGAACACATCTTCATTTTCACCAGCATTCAAACCAAGGTCGGAGGGGGCCATGGTCCGCACGGCGCCCATGATTTCCTCGGCCGTCGCCATATATTCCTCGAGTTTGGGGGGCGGCGTTATTTCGGGGGCGATGGATGACGCGAGAGCCGCGAATTTCTCCATGGCGCATTCTGGGTCTGTCGAGGTGGGCGAGGCATCCTGACGAGGTGCCACCGCTGCGAGGGCGAGTTGTGCGCCGACAAGGAGGGCGAAAAGGGAGCGTGGCACAACCATTTTGGTTGGTGATGATGTAAGGAGTGTAATGCTGGAATAACAGCGTGAAAAGAGCGTATGTGTTGACAATGTGATGATGAGGAAGGCTGTCGGGATGGTGGAAAAGCGCGTCGACCAGATATAGGATCTGGAATCGCCGTCGGGATGTAACCCTATCAAATCTTCTGGAATTTCAGGGGCCGACTAGTTAGTTTGGTACTAGTGCCGTCTCAAAAATGGGGCCTTACCAGAGTTCTGGTAGGCAGGCAGTAGACTTTGTTCCTGTATTCTCTTGTTGTGGTGGTGTTTAGGGCGGTTCGATTGTTCGATGGCGATAGAAACTAGGATGGTAGCAGAATAAGAAAAGCAATCACTCCACTTCAACACTGTGTTAGGGCTCTGCTGCCTCAGAAGAGTCCTTGGAGTTGTAGTCGTGGTAGGTAACATGGGTACAATTGGTAGGTAGGTTTTAGGTTTGTTTGGTCGTCTGAGTAGAAACAGATCTTGAAGAGAACCACAAGAAGAAAACGAGAGCTGGCTTTGAACATACAGAATGGAAAATGCTTTGAACAGACGCAAAGGAGTTTTGATTGAGGCAAATTTTCTTCTGCCAACGTCATGCGCCATGTCAATTCTTTTGTCTGTCTAACGTGCCTTCCGCCCTTCGCTGTGTAGGGGGGCCTGTCCCAACTCCACCAACTCCAGGGGGAGAACCTGTGGCACTGTGGTGGACATCAAGTATCACAATGTTCCAGCTTCCAACTGCTCCGCGACCTCTTCATGACAACCACCCGTACGCGAGGATAACGGCGTACAAGCAACCACCACAAAAATCCTCCAATGCCAGCGCCACCACCCCTCAACTGCGGTACCGATCCCGATAGTGTCAATAAATGCTTGCTGCTTATACTTTGCATACCGGGTCTCGGATTGGACCGGTTCCCCTTTCCTGGTTGGCTGCCGCCCTGCCCTCCTTTTCAGCCGGAAAGCCTCAAGAAGCCCCAAATCAGAAAATCACCCATAGACAAATTGTATCACTCGGAAGGCGGAGCGCTCAATTACAGACCGTCGCGGGGTGCAGCGAGCTCGTATATCCCCGACCCAGTGATCCGGCATATCCACAGGTTTCACAGGGCTGGAAGTGGAAGTTCTAGAGCAGTCAAATACTCTACCCATGCTACCCCCATTTGTCCAAGCAGAATATGACTACGTGCTACTGGCCAGCACTGAGCTCCATCAGAATTCAAGATGAAGATCACCGCCATTGTGTTAGCCCTTTGGGCTGGCATTGCCACCGCAGTCAACCCAGGCTTGCTCGGTCTCGAAAATCTCACCCAAGACCTTCTCCGAATTGAATCCGTACGTGAGATCAAGAATGTCCAGAGAACATATGCTCAGTTGGCACAGCATGGACGCTGGAATGACATGGCTGATCTGTTTGCCGACAATGGCATCCTTCGCTGGGGCAAGGGGACTGGAGACATTCTTTCCACGAGTGACGCCAGCTCTGTTACAGGGCGCTCTGCCATCGAAGATTGGCTGCGACAAGAAGCTGGGAATATGGACGGAATCAAGCCAGGGTCTATACATGTCTTCATGAGCGACATGCCCGTGATAACCCTTGCAGACGACGGCAGGACTGCCCAAGGTCGGTGGACGGCACTCCGGAAGCTTGGCGACGGAAAAGGAGCGACCAGGATTGAGGGTGGGATATTTGAAAACGAGTATGTCTCCAGCGAAGGCAAGTGGAAGATCTCTTTATTGAGGTACTACCCTTTGTATGCCGGCAACTACGAGAAGGGGTGGAAGAACTTGGGTGCGAATGGTTCTCTCCCGGTTGTTCCATACCACTACACCCTCGCCCAAGCTGGTGTTACACTCCTCCAAACCGAGAGGGCCAGCACTACGGCCGGGCAAAAGGGCAATCTGAAGGGTCGACCAACCCCTGCTAAGCTGTCCATTGAAGAACTCGAATACCGGGTTGCCCACCTCAACGAAGAAGACGAAGTACGGAATCTGGTACACGGAATGGGCTACTATGTTGATAGACGGATGTGGCCTGACGTGGTCAGTCTTTTCACCCAAAATGGTACCATCACCGTTCAAAACACCACGTCACCGACTGGACCTGCTGGCATTCAGTCTGTCCTAAACCGCATGGGTCCTGAAGGGCTGTCTCACGGCATTCTCAACGAACACCCTTTCTTTGGCACTGTCGTCAGCGTCAGCCCAGATCATAAGACTGCCACGGCTCGAGGGTTAGAAATTGGTCTAATAGGCGATTCAAACGCTCGCACCGGTCAGTGGCAGTTCTGCGTTTTTCACCACAGTCTCGTCAAAGACCTGAACACCGGCACCTGGAAGATCCAGGACCTCAAACATCACCGGCTGCTGTTTGCTGATTATGCCACTGGCTGGGGCAATGGGGGGATCCTGCCAGCTTCTTCGGTAGTACCACCTCCTATCCTCTCCCCCTATTACCAGTCGGCTCCAACCGCGAACCGTCGACCCGTGTCCTGGAGGCCATTCTTCAAGCGCTATCCGGCTTGGGAAGAACCGAAAGAGAGCATCACAAGCAGACTTGCTAACACCCATCGCTTGCTCCTGCGATCTTCCGCCTACGACGAATCTGAAAACACTTCCGGCTCCTACGGGTTCTACATCGACGACATTCGCTGCTCTGACTTTGCCAAACTCCACTCTGATCGAGGCCACAAGCTATCCCCTGGGATAGGCTGGTATTACACCCCAGACGCAATCTCCCTGTCCTGTTCATCCCGCTACTATCGGCAGAACAGTACCAGCTACAACCCCTCAATGTCCTCCCTCCGCTCTTCTGTTCCGTTTCACTGGAGGCTTCAACCCGTGATTCTCGTCTCTCAAGATGGCCGATCAGCTACCCTCCGGACCCGAAACCTCCAGACAGGTACGAGCAGAACGCAAGGCAACAATGGCTGGATGGGAGGAATGTACCACGATCAGCTTGTCCTCGAAGGAGAGAAGAGAAAGCTCTGGTCCATCACCATCGATGAGTTCTACTGGAATAGTCGGAATTGGACAACAGGGTGGGCAAATGTTGCGCCTGCGTCAAACACAACAGTGACATCCAAGTGGTGGCTGAGCAACATCTCCAAGTACAAACGCCAGTCCGATAATCTACCGCCCGACGTTTCCCTTCAGCATCCAGCCCTGCTGGAAAGAGAGACCGGCTTCAATGGCGGTCCACCGCCTACTATCTCTTGGCCTGGCGTGCAAAGAATGTGGTGGGCCTACCGCAACCTCGTGACTGGTGATTTGCCGTCAGATAACTCGTATTGGGGACCCCCGGGCTGTGTCCCCTGCCGAGGGGCAAAGCCGGAGTGGGCACTGACGGCAAACGGATACCAAGAGCCGCCTTCCGGCCCAACAACTGTGACGGCAGACTGGCTTCCAGACTCGGGAGTAGACATCGAGGTTACTATCAAGGGAGGGCCTAAGGAGACGGCCAAGGGGGGTTGGGTGCAGCTTGTCCTGAGTTTCGATGGCGAAATTGGCAAGTTTGGCGAAGAAGGCCCAGTTGGAGATGATGGAAAGGTGGTCTTGCGGGTACGTGGCCCCGGGGCGTTTGGGAGGACGATACCGATCGAGGTGTATTATTTTGGAAATGAGAATCTGAAGCCGGGGAAGGGAATTTTGGTGGGTGAAGCTTGAGGAACAGCAAACAGAGCTAGTAAATAAGAAAGAACTGTTTTGAACCCTGACAGTAGTCAATCTTGGGCGTGGACAATGAGAGAGGTCTAGGGGTTAGTCAACAAAGCTTCAACTGTTGAGGTGGGTAAACTGTGAGACTGGCCGCCTCTTGTCGAAAAGTAAAGTTATAACAGCAAAATGTTCAGCTTCCACCCAAGCCCCACACTGTAAAGGTCTTGGTCTCCTCTTTCCTCTTCCCAGTCATTCAACCCCTGATTCTCAACCCTGGGTGGGCTTGGGAAGCGCGTACCTAAGATTGCGTGAGCGCACGAGTGGTCAGTGAATGTCATTTTGTTCTATGGTGCAAGCAGCGTGGTGCTGGTAGCACTGGATGGATAGAATCGGACTTACTGGATCAAGGCCCAAACGACAAAGACCGCGGCAAAAACCAGAACCCAGGAGGCGACAAAGTAGATGCGAGGTCTACCCAGAAGGCGGTTCGACCGCGGAGGCCGCAATTTCCCGTGAGGGACTACGAACGAACGGTGGGCTGCGCGCGAAGGCGCCAATGACGGTTTTGTTGATGACGGTTAGCATTTGCTCGCGCGATGTACCCAAGCACCCTCCCGCCCCCTCCCCCACTCCCTAGTGTAAGTCCGGTGCCTTCTTTCCAGGGTCCAACCCCATCACGGGTGGTTGGGAATTTGAAGCCATGCCAGGGGATATCGAGAATTACCCGGACGCGGTGGTCCAAAATGAATCAGAAGCTTTTATCAGCAGGTGGCAATGGAATAATGCCATTTCCTACCTTGCTGAATCGGAGAAGGATAAGTCTTAAAGAGCAAGTTCGACCGGCTTGGTAGCAATCACAAAAAGCTCAGATGACTAACAAAGATGAGTTGCTCCAGAAACAGGAGGGTTGCAGCAGCAGGAAAGGTGAAACAATACAGAGCATCGCTAACAAGATATTAAAGCGATGAAGTACCAACTGCTGCCGGGAAAACAAGCTCTATCACTCTAGAAGTTCGGACCAATAGTTCAACTCATCAAATGTTCCGTTGTTTTCAAGAGCAATAATCGGGCGCTTTGAGGGAAATAACGAGAACGCAAAGATTGGAAAAGCAAGCCAAAAGGAAAAACAGAAAGAAACTAAAAACTAAACATACCATCAGGCTCATCTCGATATAATCCTCCCCGATCAGGGGGAGGGGCCGGCAGGGGGTCACGCCGCGGAACGGCACGAAAGCAGCAACAGAGAAGGAATTCTTGGCAGCCATTTCTGTCTCCAATGTCAATACATGCCCACGGATCAAGACATTGGGTGGATGCCTTCAAAGACCCAGCGACTTACGAAAGACGACAGCGGAGGGTAGTTGACATTAGTAATCTGTCCTACCTGTCACCGGTTAGTCGGAAACTCGAGCAATACTGACCAGGGGAAGTGGTGATAGCCAGACATCTAGACAGAAGCAGGAACAGGGTGCTGTGTTTTTCGCCGAAGACGCTTACAAGAGGAGAAAGAGGTCGACAAGGGGGGTTGTGCTGCTGGCAGCGAGAAGTTAGTTGTGTGCTAAGCTATGGCAAAGGAAGACATACCAGCAACGTCAAGGAGACAGCGAGCAGCGGAACAAGAGAACGATGAACTACTTGTCCTTTGATCAACCGAACGAAAATCATATCACCCTTTGGGTAAATACTTGGTCGTGATAGGGAAGCTATACAGGAGGATGTCTGTTGAGACATCGAGAAGGTTTCGAAGTATTCCGGCGAGAGGACTTTGAGGAAATCCGTGTACAGTCTCAAATGTTAGCGAAGCATAGGTAGAGCACGACTAAAAACGGAGCAGCAATCCATATAGGGCAGCCAGGGAAGATCTGATCTGATACTTCTGTAGTGTTAACATCGTGAAGAACCAAGGAACGAAGCGTATACGCGTACGTCAGTCGCGAAGAGAGACGAAAGAAAACAGAGATGGCGCTCTCAAGTTGTTGTGGATGACCGGGGGACAAGGATTGTGGTTGTGGGTACCCTAATGATTCCCTTTGGCCAACGCGGGAAGGGCAAGACCGTTCCTGCCATACAATCAATCGGCTTTTAGGGCATACTCGTGCGGATTTCAGGAGGTATAAGTTTGGCGTACTGGACCTAGAATTCCAGTGGAAAGTGCGCCCAGCTCCTGTCAGACAGAAAGGGGTTCTGGTCAACCAAGCTGAATAGGAGTTCAGGGGAGCTGAAACTGACGTAACTAGTTCAGCTGGACATGGCACCATTTGCCACCAACGTTGTCACCATGTATAAATATAATGGAGGTTCTCTGGCTTTGAAGGAACAGAAGGACGGACAAGGACAGGCAATACAATCACACAGTTGTAACCCGCATCATATTCACCTTCAAAGAGTGCATCGTACTTCTGACAACTCCAGGCTGACAATCAAAGAGCACATCAAGACCTGAGTAGCTTCTTTCACCCTCTCAAATTTGGCTGCTTGTCCTTCCTTTTTCACCAACCATCACCAGAACTGCTTGACTACCTGCCTGACGTCCTCCGAAGGCTTCTTGTGTTGTTTGGTTCCCTAAATGGCATCCTTCTTTGTTGGTGTCGAGATATTTGATGATGACGGCCAGCTCCTCGAGCCCACCAAAACCAAAAGATAATCATCAGTATCTGTTGTGGGTCTGGGCCAGACCACCTCGCTCTAGGAGCTTGGATCAGCCTGGGCCTCTTTCACTTAGCTAGCTTTTCCATTGCGTATTTTCCTTCCAGTAAATACATGGCATTTATCACATCAGTATCTAACAGCGACACCACTCGATTTTGACTTTTGAGACTTTGTCGCACATAGACTGAAGGCATGCGGTGTCTTCCGGCCCGGAACGGTCTATCTCTTTCTCTCCAACAGGGAAAGGGTGCGTATTTCTTGAGGGAGAAGTTGGCAAGAACACCGTCACTACTTTTGTGTGACCTGCCAGGTTGTCTTTCTTGACGAGCCCTGCTAATATTGTGCAACGACAGAGATTTCCAAGTCCAGAACTCCGTCTCGGCTCAATGTCGAACAGAAATTACAAAATAGAGGAGGCACCCGACTGGACTGGAAGGACAAATCGAACAAACTCCCGCGAGCCGAAGTCCGTCAACAGAACTGTGCCGTGTCATGAGCTCTTGGCCAGAAGAAACCGAAGAGTCTTTAGAACACCCCATGGAATGATCTTCAGACTTTCCAGCGATCAGTCTTGTTGACTGCAAGAAGCAGACGGAAGCCCCACGAGTTGCCAATTAGCCCCCTACAAGAGGAGCAAACGTACACCTCTCTGGTTGTTTTGTCTAACCACCTGACAGGTGGCAGATTTACCACCTGGTACACGGTCGGATACAACACTAGAACTGGTAGCACTGTAGAACATGGACAAAGATGTACCGCAATGCCCTGTTAGCAATCTCCTAAGAAGTATACAATGTAATCCTTTCTTTTCCCCTTTGGAATCTCAATGTCCATCGTGCAGTCACATGCGGTCACGGTTCAGAATTCGCATCGCCAATCCCCTCCTGAAAGGAACCTCACTTCTCTGCCAGCTGTTCCAACGTTTGGCCCAAGAATACATGTATTCCCACAACACCGGCCCCGCTGATATTGTTGACAAGTAAACTTCATGGTATTCCACATCTAATCACCGTATCCATTTCATTCAATACCCATTCGGCCTGTGGCAGCATTCCGTGGTGGTAGCAGTCCAACGCCAAGATGTATGCCAAAATGTCTTGCCTCTGAGCAAGGCTGAACAGGGGTCGCCTTTGGCGTTGTTTTAGCGAGTGCGGTGGGTGGCTTGGCTTGTCCCACCCCGCTCCACCCCGCATCAGGGATTGCCCATCCATGTCGGAAGAATCGGGACGTCCCCGAACCCGAACGCTCGGAATGGCTCCGAAATTCTAGAAAGTGACGCTTCACGGATAGAAAGAAAAAGAGATAACGGCTATCTCAGAAAGTTTCACCAGACAGATTCGCCATGGCTGCAACCGCCGCCGCCGAGGAGCTTGACATCGTCGTTGTCGGCGCCGGCCTAACAGGCATCAACGCTGCCTATCGCCTCCAAACCCAGCTACCCAACCACAGCTTTACCATCCTCGAGACCAGGGACTCTCTGGGTGGAACATGGGACTTTTGGAAATATCCGGGCATCCGGAGCGACAGCACCATGGCCTTGTATGGCTTTCCCTGGCGACCGTGGCCGTACGAAGAAAGCATGGCCGGCGCCCAGGCCATCAAGTCGTACATTGCTGACTGCGCTGCTTCTGAAGGCATCGACAAGAAGATCCGGTTGCGCCATTGTGTGAAGGCCGCGAACTGGAGTTCCAAAGAGCAAAAGTGGACACTCCAGCTGGAAGTGACCCGTGAAGATGGAACTACCGAGCAGAAGCAGATCAAGACGTGGTGGTTACTCAATTGCAGTGGCTACTACAATTACAACAAGGTTCTTGCGCCCAACATCCCTGGGATCGACAATTTTCAAGGACAAGTTATCCACCCACAGTTCTGGGACGAGAAGCTCGACTATGCCGACAAGAAAATCATCATCATCGGCTCCGGCGCGACAGCCATCACCCTCTTGCCTTCCCTCGCGGAGAAGGCCAAGGAGGTGACAATGCTGCAGCGCAGTCCATCTTATGTCCTTGCCCTTCCCAGAAAGGACAAAACCGTCAAGAATCTGTCCAGATGGATGCCACTCAGCTGGGCCGTGACCATCAACTGGTTCCAAAGAATGTTTTTCGAGACGGCCTTTGTCCAGTTTGTTCTCAACTTTCCCAATGCTGGTCGCAAGTTTGTCACCAACGCCATGAAGTCGCAGTTGCCAAAAGGCTTTGCGATCGAGAAGCACTTTAACCCTCGCTACAACCCATTCGAGCAGCGTCTCTGCTTCTGTCCGGGAGCCGATTTCTTTAAGGCGCTGCACAAACCCGGTGTCAAGATTGTGACGGACGTCATCAACACTGTGACCAGCGACGGCATCATTGTCAAGACTGGGTGCGAGAAGATTGAGGCAGACATCATTGTCACTGCTACTGGATTGCACATGGAGATCTTGTCAAGTACGGCCGTCACTGTAGATGGCGTACCTGTCAACGAAACAGTTGGGGAGCGCTACGTGTGGAATGCGTGCATGATTGAGGGCGTTCCTAATGCTGGGCTCTTGACGGGCTACACTGCTGCCAGTTGGACGCCTGGTGTTGATGTGCGGACCAGGCACTTAATCAAGGTTATCAAGCATCAAGAGAAGACCGGGGCTGCCTCGGCGACTCCTTATATTCCCGAGTCCAAGAGAGCCTCATTGCCCGCCGGGCCTATGATGACTCTTAGCTCGACATATGCCCGCGCTGCAATGAAAAGAATGCCGCTGGTTGCTGGCGTAGGGCCGTGGAAGGCTGGAACGAATTGGGCGCAAGATGTCTGGGTAATGCTTTTTGGCAGTGTCAAGGATGGTATGAAATATACCGCTGGGGGCAAGTCGAAGGATATCTGATCGCACCTTGAAGATGCCACTTTTTCAAGTTACATTATCTTGAATACACCACCACAGCCATATTTTTCAGTCAAACTTCTTTTCCTGAGTCTCTCTGAGATGACGGAACCTGTTGGGCCAGATGCCCTGCTTTCCAGGTCCGAGAATTCCATTGGGATCAAGGGCGTCCTACACGTAAAGAGTCAGCGCTGACCACCAGAAATATCTGCCAAAGGACTTACCTTTATCTTTTCGACAAAGCGGTTATAGGCGTGATTGTTAAAGTCGTTTAGATTGGCAATGAGATCTGTCCTCGTCAGCTGTTTGCTGTCTCTAACCAAGATAAGGAACTTACCCATGTGATTCACATGGCCCCTGTACATACCATATCCTCTCTTTTTCGCCTCCCCATACAGCCCATAGTACAGTCTTTCTATCTTTGCTTTCTGTGCCGGGTCTGTCTGGTCCCAGGTAAACATATTCATCAACACCACATGTCTCTCATGCATAAAGAAATCTGCCATCAGCTCCACCCCATTCGCCTCGCAAATCGGCTTGCTAACCTCCATCCACTCCATCAGCAACTTCCCACTTGACGGAATAACCGGCGCATAATCCCCGTGCGCGGCCTTTCCATCTTTTTTGTTCTTTGATATCGGCCAGTTGATCAACGGCAGACTCCACAAACTCGGAATCCCCACAAACATCTGTCCATCCTGGTCCGGCACCGTCGTGGCTTCCAACCTTCCATCCTCCTCCTGATTGGAATACAAGTTCCCACTTATCGTGCCCCTTGGTGCCCTCCGTGAAAGCACACTCTTGATCTCCTCAAATTGCGCCTCGACAATCCTCTTTGGTCCATACAGCCCCCACCGAGCATACCAATGCCCAAACCCCGTCTCCAGTCTCAGCTCCTCCAGCCTCCAATCCGGCACCGGCCCCTCCCCCGCCCAGTAATCTTCCCTTCGTCCCATGATGCACAGCGTTTCAATGAGACTGGTGAACCAGACACACGATTGCACCGTCCCATTCCTCTTCATCTCCCCAAAGACATCCACCATCACTTCTAGGTCAGTGAAAAGGGGCATGCTAAAAGAACAGCACATGTACGCCTGCGGCTGGGGTGTCAACCACAAACTCATCTTAGTCACAATCCCGAGATTCGACTGGAAAAATAACCCCTCCAACGAGGGCCCAAAGGTGAATTTCGACAAGAAGGCATTAGGGGAGGAGGAGATCCCCCATTGACCTGTGCGAACGATGTCTCCGTCGGGGAGCATAATCTCGATCCCGGCGACGCACTGGTGGTGGGCGTAGTTCATGCCGAAGCCCATGCCCCGGTCGACAGTCTTTTCACCACGTTAGCCCCGTGCTTTTTCGGAAGGTTTTCTTTTTTCTTTTTTTAGGGGGGGGGGGGGGGGGGGGGAAAAAAACGTTGCCCATGAAAGACCCCCCCCCCAAACACGGCGTCGGGGGCCAAACCTTGTTATTTTTAACCCCACAGAACACGAAAAGCTGGAAAAAATGTCGG
>MU866278.1:0-58683 GCA_033296915.1 Triangularia setosa | reverse complement strand
GTTGGTTTTTGGTTGTGGGCCACAACCCACAAAAAAAAAAAAAACAATAATTTTTTTTGTGGGGGGAAAAATTGGACAAAATGGGTTTTTAAATTCCCCCCCCCCCCCCCCCCCCCCCCCCCCCCCCCGCCCTCTCCGTCCTTTGACTTTACACATAAAGTACACACCTCCAACCCTCGCCCTCTAAACAAGTCGTTTCCTCTCCATTTTCTTCTCCACGATTCATTGTTTTTTATCCGTTGCCGGTAGCGTACGTTTCCACCACCGTCGCTCAAAGCCCGGCTGAACTCCGTCCTCCCGGCCCAGCGGACCGTTTTAACGCAAACTTGATAGTTTGTTTCGGCTAACAGAAGTCGGACTCTCGCAGCTGCCAACGATATTGTCACATCAAAAGAAAGGCTGGTCTTGGAGCAGATGATCAGTATGGGTGACGACAGAGAAAAAGACTCCATCAGCGAGGCCCAGCGCAGCCACGACGAAGGATTGATGGATTTCCCCGAAGATCCAGATGCCCATCTCACAGCGGCCGAGAAGGCTGAAGTTGTAAGAATCCGCTTCAATCCCATCTCCGTTTCTGTAAAAGACTGACACTAATTGTAATTCTATGCTGTAGGATCGCAAACTACTATGGAAGCTGGACAAGAAGCTGATGCCATGGGTAAGTTCATTTTCACCCCTTCAATCGGGACCGTATTAACACAATGCCAGCTTTGCTTTCTCTACCTTCTCGCCTTCCTGGATAGAACAAACATCGGCAATGCCAAAATCGCCGGTCTCTCAGAAGATCTCGGACTCACCATCTCCTCTTACAATGCCACCCTCACCATCTTCTTTGTGTCCTACGCCGTCTTTGAGCCAGTCACGAACATCATGCTCAAGAGGTACCGACCCTCCGTGTTCATCCCCATCATCATGTAAGCCCCCTCCAACATAAAACTCAACCTCCAATTATGTTCTCCACCAATCGCGCACACACTCTAACAACTTCTTCTCTCAGGGTTCTCTGGGGCGCAAGCATGCTAGGAATGGGCTTTGTCAAGAACTGGTCCGGCCTCATGGCAGCCCGCTGGTTCCTCGGCCTCACTGAAGCTGGGCTCTTCCCGGGTGTCAATTACTACCTCTCCTGCTGGTACAAGCGCTCCGAGTTCGGCCTCCGCGCCGCCGTTTTTTTCTCGGCTGCCGCGCTTTCGGGGTCCTTTGGTGGCCTCCTCGCCGCCGCCATAGAGAATATGCACGGAATCTGCGGGCTCGCCGGCTGGGCCTGGATTTTCATCCTCGAAGGTCTGCTTACCATAATTGTGGGCATCATGTCGTTTTGGCTCGTCTATGATTTTCCGACGGAAGCCAAGTTCCTGTCCGAGGTCGACAGGGCGAGGGTGGTGAGGAGGTTGAAATTTGACAAGCAGAGCTCGGCCGAGAGTGAGAAATACGACAACAGTGCACTGTGGGAGAGTTTAAAAGACTGGAAAATGTGGCTGGGCATGGTGATTTACATGGGGTGCGACATGCCGCTGTACGCGTTTAGCTTGTTCCTGCCGACGATCATCAGTGACATGGGGTGGAATACCTCGGTGATTCGGGCGCAGCTTATGTCGGTGCCGCCGTATGCGGCGGCGGCCATCTTGACGGTGATGATTGGGTTTATCGCGGATAGAACAAGGCAAAGGGGTCTCTGCAACATTGTCGTTTCGGTCTTTGGGGTGGTGGGCTTCACGATGTTGCTGGCGAGCGAGGATGCCGCGGTCAAGTATGTTGGGACGTTCTTGGGTGCGCTGGGGATCTACCCTTGCATTTCAAACACCATCTCATGGATGGCAAATAACACAGAGGGGGTTTACAAGAGGGGGGTGGTGATGGGGTTCGTGATTGGGTGGGGAAATCTGAACGGTGTGGTGAGCAGTAACATCTTCTTCAACGGACCGAGGTTTGTCGAGGGTCACGCGGTAATCATTGCCTACATGGCGGTGTTTTTGTTTGGGGGTTCGGTGCTGATGACAGTGCTGCTAAGGAGGGAGAACGCAAAGAGGCTGAGGGGGGAGAGGGATTACATGGTGGCGGGGATGAGCGAGAAGGAGATGGAGATTTTGGGGGATAGGAGGCCGGATTTTATTTACACGGTTTAATGTGCGTTTTTTCATTATTGGGAGAAGACGGGGACAGGAGAAGGGACAATGGATGACGAACGATACCATATAGTTTTTGTTCTTGATGGGGAGGTGCGCTTTATCACTCTTCTACGGTTCCAACAAACCTTTTTTCCATCACATTTATTTTTGGCTCTCTGCAATGCCTACGATCAAAGATGGAGTGATTCATGGGGGCCCCTTTTTCCGTTTTTTTTTCTCCAATCTGTTTTACAATTTTTTTATCATGAGCAATCATGGCACAAACAACCCATCATTCCCCATGGGGCTGAAGCGAAGCCCAAGTTTATCAGTCACAGTCACAGTCACAGTCACACGTTATCACTGTTGAGGGAACACGGTCGCGGTTTCGACGGGTTGGAGGTGGATGAAAGGGTCTCCGAATTTCAGACGGGAAAATGGGGAAAGCACCGCATGTGGCTGTTGCTCAGTGGAGGGTTCCGTTTGACGGCAACGTCGGAAAGCACGGCATGTGGGATTTTTTTCTCAGGCCAGTTGTACAGAGAAGAGCTCAGTCCGTGGGATGTGTGGGACGGATTGAGGAAGGGAGGAACTCGTTAATGAGAGCTGAAAGGCTGAAAGGATGTATAGATGGAGACGGCCCACCATGAAGTCTGTCACGGTCTTCCCCTCTCCTACCCAACAAGCTGCGCTGCTTCTGTTGTGCGAGCTCTCCGCATACGGCGCCCACACACCGAGCGTACTGCCTCGGCTTCTCAGTCGGTCTTATGCAGGCGCATGCTAACAGGGTGATGTTTGTGTAATGCTTCTTCTGATATCGCACTATCGTCATTGCCGTCGGTTTGGGTCGTCGTTAGACCCAAACGTAAGTACCTCGGTGGGTGGTAATGTCGTCGGGTTGAATAGTGGGAAGAAGAAAATGCTGACCATGCCGATGGCATGGGATGGGGGACCGGTAACACTAGGTCACACCCATTGAGGCTGGGCTGAAATCTCACACTGGCCGCCATCGAAAGAGACGCGCATGTTGTCTCTCGGTTGTGGGCAAGGCGAGGACGTGGGAAATGCGCAGCTGCGGTCTTTGCAATTGAGATGCAGACGAGTACCTAGCTACACAGACAGTTATTAGAGTTGTATTCATTGCCCAAGCTGGTTCCTAGGCAACAGGGATGAGGGCGGTCGATTCAGGGGTAATTGCAACGCCTCTGGCTTACTTGACTGAGATCAAAGTACACAAAACTCAAGCGCCGGGCACAGCATCGAGATTGTGCGTTGACAAGCGGGTGCGGTGACACTTGTTGGGAAACGGGCAGGAGGGCCATTCGGCGGAGTCTGTTGATGCTTGTAGCAGAATGACGACATGGGACTGCCATGATTGTTTGTGCTGCTGGCTCAGAGGTAGGTCTTGGGTGCTGCTCAATCGTGTCTGGCGAGGTTGCTCCTTTGGTGCGCCCTGCTGTGCGCTGTGCTCCCACGGCCTTCCCACGATGCCCCTGGGAATTGACTGCCAGGACTGTTGCTCTTGCAGGTGCACATTTCGGGCGGTCCTCCCCGGGAAAATGCCCAGAAAGCGTCTCTCTGTATGCTGAGAATTGGTATGTCTCAAGACCCAGTGTGGTTTGTGTTACCGCGCAAGAACTCACAAAAGAATCATGAAAAGGAAACAAAGACGGAATACGGGCTGCAGGCCAAGAGAGGCCCAGTCTGAAATGTGTCGGCATTTGATTGTGTTTGATGCCCAACCAGAGCTTGCTTGTAAAGGCCCCCACGTTTAAAGTGTAGTGCTCTTCTGCAAGGCTCATTTCGGATGAGGCACCGTTGACACGCGTTGTCCACACCAGGCCAAGCAGAAAGTGAAGTCGAGGCTGACCGGGTCTGAGATTTTCTGCCATCCTGACACCTGATTGACTGCTTGACATGCATTCTGAGATCACCAAACCAGAGACACGCGATTAATGGTCGATGGCGGGCGGGATGCTGCTGCTGACGAGTGCTTGTCCCTGCAGATAGCTGCAACTTGCAGGAGCGGCAGCAGCCACACCACCTGGGCCCCTTTCACACCGATGCCCGACGGGGGAAATGGTCCTTGATAACCTCGCCTGCATATCTGGCTGACTCGAGATTCAGCGGGATGGCTTGATCGGCGGCGTTTGGTGAGCTGATCATAGATGCTGCACCACATGTACCTATTGTACACATACATACATGCATAGTCGAACGACGAAGAGCATGGTGGAAAGCCATTGGTGTCGGATGAAAATAGGATCACCGTCCAACGCCGCCTTTACAACGTCTCTCCTGCCGGGCGCAGCTGGGGTGCTTGATGCAGAACGAGCTGGCGAATTAGCTGCCGGGCCTTGGTGAGTCACGAGAGTTCAAAGCAGCGCACAGGCACAAGGCAAGAAAGAAGGCAGCCAAAATGGAACCGGAAAGGGCTTCACCGCTCTGCTGTAATCCCAGAGGACCCTGGTCAGTCTTTCACATGGATTGCCCCTTTGGACCAGATTCCCCTACCACCTCGACTGCGGATTGGCTGACACTGTTGTAATAAATCAAAGCCATTGGTTGGATCAAAGTGCAACAAGAGGCATTCTCACTGCCAGAATAGAACGAGCTGATGTGTGGGACCTGACAGCTGCGTCAAGTTATGAGATCCCTCATTAGACCGGGGAATCATTGCAAGATTCAAATACTCCTTCCCTATCCTCCCAGTACCGCACCTGCCTTTCTCTCTCCTCGAGTACACAGCCAGTCGACCCACAGGGACCAAAACTCGGACACACCATTAAAAACCCCTCCTACTTCCTCTTCCCTTCCTAATTCTCTTCCCACTTCATTCTTCCCAAAACACAGGCAGACCACAAGCATTCTTCATTACTCCTCTTACAGCACCACATCATCGAAATCAAAGTCTTTGAAAATGCCTTCCCCCAACCCCAGCAGCACTGCTCCCGCCACTTCTTCCTACGAGGAATCTCGCATTCCAGTCGATTATGAGTGGAAATACCACAGTGGTCAGGAGAACGACCACATCTGCTCTTGCAAGGCTTGGTATGTTTTCTCCGTCACCTATCCCTTGATCGACCTTCCAATGTCGATGGCTCGGTGGCTAACAGCTTTGACTTGAAATAGTTACTGCGGTTCTGCCGTACTCCACGCCGGTGACCTCTGCGACCGCTGCTCTAATGCACACTAGAACAGGCGTGTTATTTGCTTGACTATGAGTGAAGACGTTTTGTCGCCGACTTGCCGAACAGGCTCTCTGGGAAGCCGGTCATGTTCTGAGTTGGGTGCTGCTCTTGGATTGGTGTTTGTAAATGGTCCAGAGAAGGAGTTATGTTGATATTTTGGGTTCGTTACTTCCGTTCCATCATATCTTCCCATCCTTATACGGTCTGTTGTGACTAACACTACCGCTTAAGTCCAAGCAATGTAACGACCTTTGCAATCGACACAAGGACCCCGCGCTGCCCGCGCTCCCTGCCACCTACTGTCCCTATCCTCCACCTTTGCTGGGCGAGACACCGCTCGCTGTTTCCCTCGGCACCTTTTTTTTTTCTCCCCCCTTCCCTCCCCCCTAACTACCCATACTTTATTCCGGACACTCTCTCGAACTCTGGTTCACATAACCTAACCACGGTTTGCCTGGTTCTGTTGTTTCTCATCCTGGGACTATGAGGCCAGAGCCTATTCTTATACGTCTACAACGTGCGGGAGATATCATTGCGACCGCTACTCCTATACCAATCCCGTCTCCTCCGCTGCTCCTCTCCAGGACGTTGCGCCTTTCGGGTTTCCAGAGACTTGAAGTCGGCACGCAGTCTTTCTGCTTCTCCCGGTAGCCCTTCCAGCAACAGTCTCTTTGGTCCTTCCCAGAGCAGCCCTCGAGTCAACCTCGAAGTCCTCCTGCTGGGCTTCCATCCACTCCATCTTCTGTAGAGCCGCTTCTGCCTTGCGACGGATCGTTTCTGTGCGCAAGCTCTGCCTGCGGGTTGCCCATCGTATCGCGGTCACCACCGCTCTGACAACCATGTCCCAGTCAAGTCGTCAGATGCTTTGCGTCTCGATCGGCCATACTGAATCCCTTCTCGATGGACCCCGGGTCACTGGGGCATCAGCCTCTGGCTGCTGCTTGCCAAACCAATCGATGTCTTCTAACGCGTGCCTGCGAGCAGATTCACCCGGGGAAGACCAATTCACTCATTGCCTACTTCCTAGACCACAGAGGGAGGGACCATTGTAGGCTACGTGTACGATAAAGATGGTCATGATTTGATGGAAAATGAAGAGTCAATTTTATTGTTACTTTCTTATTCATCATATATTTTATAGCATAGCACTTAATGACAGTAGGCTTAGACATGTACCAATATGTTATGATCAGCTTGAAAGTGACTCCAGATTTCAATATCTCATCTGACAATGTCCATCCTCTTCAATGTGCCTTGTAATCTGTGACGCTTCTTCACGAATCCGCATCTTCCTCGGGGTCGCCAACGCCATTGTACGCCACCGCATCCGTACTGCCCTCTCCTTTATCCTTGACCACCTCCTTGATAGCAACATCTATCAGCCTCTGCCTCATCTCCTCCGGCCTGTGCGCCCCGTACACCATCATGAAATACGCCGCCAACCCAGCGACATGCGAAGCAGCCATGCTCGTCCCGCTCATTTACACACTTGCTTGATCGCCGCCGTGACAGCGTCGTTGACAACTTGGGTGTAGCCACCTCCAAGAGACAGGTTAATCACCGCGGGAGGAGAGACGGCGGTGGAGGGTGTCATTTCCCGCCCTGGAAGGCAAGGCGTGTGTTAGAAACTGTGTTGTGTAAAGGAGATGGGTAGGGAAAAGGGAGACATGACCACTCGATAGCCTGCAAAACACCATCCCAGGTGCCGCACCCCGTCGCGTTGAACACCTTGACTGCGACGAGATGGGCGGGGTGCATCGGGAGCACGATGACAAAGGTGTTGCCTGCTGCTATGGCGGCTGTGTGCGTGCCGTGGCCATTGTCGTCGGTGGAGTTGAAGCGGGAATGGTGGGAGGGGGGGGGGGGGGGCGGTGAAGTTGGGACCGTAGTGGACTTTGGAGTTGGTGGTGGTGGCGTTGGAGGTAGGGGAGGTGGAAGTGAGGAATTCGGAGTGGGATGTGCGGATGCTGGTGTCGATCATGTAGACTGTGGGTGGGAGGGGAGGTCCGAGGTAGCGGTACGTGCGCTCGGAGTTGGGGAGGCGGTGGGAGAGGCGGGATTGGCCCCTGAGAAATGGGTGTTAGGACTGGGTGGTGGTGCAAGGAAGGGGTGGAAGGGGGGTGGCTTACCAGTTTTCGGTGTCGTGAGCATGGACTTTGATGTTGAAGCTGGGCGATCTGGGGGCTGGCTCTTGGAGGTTTGCTTGGGTGGGAGGACTGTCCCTTTTGGCCTTGCTCGGTTCCGTATTGAGCTCGACTTTCGCGCTTGGTGGTGAAAGGGGGCCGGGGATAGCACCATGCTGGGTGATGACAAGGGCATTTGGCTCGATGCGCTTGACCTGTTGTTGTCACATATTAGCCAACCGCCCTTTGAAAGTCGCAAATGTCAAGGTGACTTACAAAGTCCAACTGCCTGAGTTGCTCGACATGCTCAGGGTCCAGGTGTCCATGGAACGCTCGGAACCTCGGCCCGATGCTGAAGTGACGGATGACTCCAGCATACTAGTTGGTATTTTTCGAGTATCTCTGCGCGGTGGCGTGTATGATAGCCGTGTGGGCTAGGAAATGCTCATGCGAGAGATCAGGGTCGTCGTGGAACTGGATCAAGTACTCATTCTCGAGCGAGTTGTGGACGTTCCTTCGAGTGTCGACTTTGGGGGCAGTCGATCCATCAATTTTGTCGGTATTTCCCACGTTCTTGAAGGCATGAGTAGAATGAGAAGTCGCCGAGCCGGCGATAACGAGGGCATCTGTAAGAAGAATGAGGTTGGCCATCAGAAGCGACTTCATAGTAGGCGTTGTCGGTGTCATACAGCAAAAGATAACGGTGTGAACTGTCGAAGATGAACGAAAGGAATGCGGTTGTAGAAGAAGAATGGTGGTGATATGTTCAGGTTTCCGGAATAACTAAGTACTAGTCCAAGACGATCGTGGCTTTTTTGCGTGGAAGAGGGTAGATAGGTAAGATACGCAGAGGGTGTTGTGGCTCGAAAGACAACAACTGGGAATACTGTACGGATAATGACAGCTGGACGAGGTGGCATCTGCAAAGAAAGCTGAAGTATTGTATTCGTCTAATTGGGAACAATAGGCACGTAATCCTCATGAAACACCATCTGAATGCCTTGAAACAATTGTCATTCTTTATATAGCATCAATCGTAGGTATCTAAACAATAATAAATGCGTAAACCAGACCCAAACTCCAGATCTTGTGACCAGTGAAGGCCCTAAAGCCTGAGGCCACCAACCACACACGTCCCATTCCTCAACGTCTCAGCGCTTGAACAGAAAATACTAGGAAAGAACTGCCTCCATTCATCAATGCAAATTAACCTCTCACAGGTTTCCTTCTTCTTGAGGCCTCGAACTCTACAGCATCACTACCAAAGGGATTGTTCGAAGAGTAGCCCCCACCGTTAGTGTAATACTGCTCCGGAGCGCCCCGTGGAGTGCGAGTCGTCGAAGTGGGAGAGTACGCACGACCCTCTTCATCCCTCACTTTTCCCGGGCGAGGGGGCGGCGGAGGTGCTCCCTGCGGCGGCCGTGTGGTGTATCCAGTGTCTGTAACATGATCAGTCTCCACAGTTACTTCCGGTCGAATGGGACCGTAGGTGCTCGGGGCATGGGTCGAAGGCGGTGGAGGTTGTTGAGCCGGGGGCTGAGGCTGAGAGTATCTTGTGTTATCATCGTACCCTCTACTCGGCTGCGGCTGTGGCGTGAACTCCCCGCTAGAGGGCTGTCTTGAGCGCCGGGACCGCTTGCTGGTGCTTCTACGCACCGGCTTGGGAGCCTCATCATCGGAGGTGGACTCGCCATCTTCGGGTGCATCCTCTGCGTATGCCCTGAGCTCTTTGCGCATGGCAAGGCTGGCGCAAATGTCCTTGGCCTCCTCGATAGCCTTCTTCTGCACCTTCAATGTCTGTCTCCTGTCTCTTGTCTCCTTGTTTTCGGCAGCAATGGCCTCAACGACCTCATTGCTCAAGCCCAGCACCTCGACCGAGTTGAAGATCCCATACATGCCCTGGAGCAAATGTCTCTCGACAACCTGAACGATCGTGTTGCGGATAAAAGTTTTGGCAGCGAGCTCATAGTAGATCAACATCTTTTCGAGCACCTCCTCGGCTTCTGAATACCGTGCCCCGTTTTGCGTGCTGCTGATGTGCCAGGCTCGTAACCGCTCCTCGTATTCAGGGTCGTAAGGCTGGACCTCGAGGTTTTGGTCTTGCATGAGAAGATCGAGCTCCTGCTGAGCCTTGGTCATCAAAGCCTTCATCTGGGGATCAAGGAAGTGGCGACGGAGGGGCTCGCGCATGCGCTTCGGCCAAGCGTAGTCAATAAGTTCCCCTAGAAACTCGTTGCAGACCACGCCGAGGTTGTCCTTATGCTCTTGTGCAAGTTTTGGCCAGTTCTCCGAGTAACTCTGGAACAGCATGTAAACGGCCCGGGGCTTAGGGTCCATTGGGAATTCGGAACCGCGGATCTGTTGAAGCAGCATCTCGACCTCGCTAGTTACAAACTCTCGCTTTCCGTGGTTAATCGGAACGGGAGCGTCAGGTTCTCCGGATGGCTGGGGCATGGTGAAATTGAGCTTACGCCCATGGGCCCTAATTCTCTGCGAAAACCGATCGTTTTCTTCGCTGGCACGGGCGCGGAGGTTTTGCGCCGGAGTGCCTCTGGGATCGGCAGTGACTCTAAAGAAGTTCTTCTTCGGAGGGTTTTTGTAAAAGCCATACACAGCTGGAATGACAAGCTCCTTGGATGCCGAGAAGAGTTCAACAAGCTCAATCCGCATCTCTTCAGGAGTGTCCTTGCCGGTGCCCAGAGATTGTAGTTCAGCGTCGGTATCGTCAAGTGCCTTCTGGATTTGCTTGCGCAAGACGTGGACGTGTTTCCCAATGTGGAGCTGAAGCTGCACACTGAGCTTCTGCATCAGGGCTCTCGTGCCACAGATGTTACGTGGAACTACCGCCCATTTCCCACTGTTGAAGAAAGCGTCCTCCGTCCGGCGACGCTCCTCAGGGGTAGGCCACGGCTGGCCCGCCTCTCGAGGCCCAGGGTTCAAAAGAACATACCAGCCCAGTCGAAAATCGTTTCTCTTGTCCTTGTTCATGACCAGGTCAATAAACTTGTCCTCGAGGCCGATCGACTCGGTAAGATCGGGCTTGGTCAGCACACCAATGGTCCGGGATCCATTAGGATCGAAATGTCGTGCCTTGGTAAGAATAGGCGCTTGAACGTAATCCGAGTTTCCGCCGACAACTGCTAGAATGATGGTGCGGGAGCTCTTCATGTAGCGGTCGGAGAGGGCTTCGATCGTCCGGATATCTTCGAGCGATTGATCGTTGTTGGCATTGCGAACGAGGCCGGGCAAGTCGACAAGGGTCAAAAGGGGCATGTCGGGGCCTCGTTTCTCCACCACCAGAATATCTCGAGCAGCAAAGCGGCCGGGAATATTTTTTGGCGCAATCATATCCACAGCCGACCTCATGAGCTGCTCAAACGGCATGTTGGTGTTGACCATTCCGCCAAACTGCCTCAGCCTCTCCTGCTCGGGAAATGGTCTGTTCTTGTCGGGGATGACAGACACTGTGATGCTGGCCTGTGGCGCCCTCCTCAGCCTGATCTCGGTTGCGAATCTCGTGCAAGCGCCGGCATCTCTTGGGAAAGGGGTGCCTGTGATGGCCTCGAGGACAGAGCTTTTGCCGGCGCTCTGGTCGCCCACCACGACGATCTGCGGGAGTTTGACATTGTCGAGTTGGGCAAACTGGAGCTTGTCAATGAGATCAAGGAGAGCACGTTGGTCTCCGGCCAGCTCCTGGGCGTCCAGGGCTACCTCGAGCCGGGTGACCATGTTGAAAAAGAGGGTATAGGATGCTTGGTGGTGTGCTATGCGGTAGGATATAGGGGCAAAAGATGTTGGCAAATATGGGCGAGTTTGGAGATAGATTCGCAAACAGCTACGGCTAAGCTGTGAGGCTTGATAGGAGATAAATGGCAAACAGAACAGGAAGAGCAACAGAGGAATACAAGAAATCTATTAAATACCTACGACGCCCGATCTTTGCCCGACGGCAATGCCAGAACTTGTTGGGTGGTGCCTGGATTTCCAGTGGAGTGGTTGCGCAACACCCTCCTTGGACGGTGACGACTGCAGGCGATGCAACGCGTCACTTGTCACTAGTCCTGGGCAAGAGTTGGGCTGCGCAGCCTCTCCATGGTGGCGACTTGGGCCTGCCAAGAATGCATTAGCTCTTGAGGCCTCTTGGAGCAGGCAAATAGCTTAAAGAAGCTTTTGGATGCCTCTGTGGCAGTTGATAAGAAACGCCATGTGCTTGTCGTCGTGTCGTATTCTTGATTCTTGGGAAAGAAATGGTATGTGGCGTGGGGTGTGGGTGCGTAGGATGGGACAGTCTACTAGGACCCTAACCCTTTTCAACCCCAGCTAAAAACACGCCCATTAGTCAGCTCTAAGAACGGTCACTCTGTTCCCCTTACTCCGATTGTTCACAGGCCATATTTTCCTGACGGCCGACTTCGCAATACCTCCCAAACTCCGGCACCATGGCATGCCAGGAGGCCACCAGCCAAGCAACCCTGCAAAAGGTCGTTGTTGCCTCACTGAATCCAGTCAAAACCGGCGCCGTCCTCGAGGGCTTTACGCACATGTTTCCCAGCTCAGTCTACCAAGTGTCTGGCATTAGTGCCCCTTCGGGCGTGCCAGATCAGCCACTTTCGGATCAAGAGACACTCCAAGGCGCCCTCAACCGCATACAAAACGCTCGCTCGCTGGAACCCGATGCCGACTTTTGGGTTGGTGTTGAAGGAGGCGTTAACCCTGATGGCGAATCTTTCCAATCCTTTGCTTGGATTGCCGTGGAGAGCAGGGAAGGCCGAACGGGAAAGGCGCGCACTGCAACTTACTATCTCGCTCAAGAAACGGCAAACCTGATCGGTGGAGGAATGGAGTTGGGCCATGCTGATGATCTGATCTTTGGGAGGACAAACTCCAAACAGCACAGCGGCTCGGTGGGAATCTTGACGGACGACGTGATTACCAGGACTTCTTATTATGTCCAGGCTGTCATCTTGGCCTTGATACCGTTCAAGAACACCCAGTTGACATTTCAGACGGGCAAAAGCGTATAAGGCGTCAGACATTGGAGAGGTGCATAGGGTTTGATCTCAATCCAACTCTTTTGGGTGAGATACTGTTAGAAGGATGATTACAAGACAAGGGTTACCCTCCTGATCTTGAAGATTCTGTTTGATTGTGGAGCAGATTGTGAAGAATAATGTGCAATATCTCAGCATCCATCATCCCCAAGTTGAAGGACGATCATGTGCAAGGCTGCGGATCTTGCCGGTGGGTCCCGTTCGCACGTCACCATGCAGGCAAGCCCCACAGTGTCTTGTCGCTTGTGGAGCCCTGAAGCTCTTTCAGGTCGAGGTACTCGACCACAAGTTATCAAGCAGTCTACAATAATGAGCTGAGAAGCTATACAGTTCTATCGATACCTTCAATATGTAGAATTCTACCTGACAGACCCACCACCGCTTCCTTAAATCTTTAACTCATCTACTTCAACCACAAAAATCCCTGACAGCTACACCAAGACTGTACACCTGGACCCACTCTTTCTGTAGTCTACCAGCGCCAAGTCTGCGTGACCAGCCGTCGGGTGCGGTCAACAGTCGACAGCTCCAGGCGCTCGCCGGTTCACTTTGAAAGGTTCATGTCCGCCTCGTCCGTCTCGACGTGCCCGCCGATATTCCTCTCAGCTTCAGCTATGCAACCATGGACGTTTCCGAAGAGACAAAGAAGCCAAAGTGCGATGGCGACGAGTACGTCAAGCCGGGACCTAAGGATTTCCAAGTCCAGCTCGCCATTTCCCTGGCGCTGGGACTTTCGGCTTTCCTAGCCTTTTGTGTACGTCTTCTCATCCTTTGCTCACTTTTAAAGCGCGTTTGCTTCCCACCAAGTCTTTAACAACCAGTCCTCGAACAGATATTACGACGACGATGGAAGTCCCTGTACGCCGCGCGCAAACGACATGCCGAGATCGACCTTCCCCATCTTCCCGACACCTTCTTCGGCTGGATGCCCGCTCTCTACAGGATCACGGAGCAGCAGGTTCTGGCTTCAGCTGGGCTGGACGCATATGTATTCTTGACCTTCTTCAAGATGTCATTGAAACTCTTCGCCATCATGTTCTTTTTTGCCGCCGTCGTCCTCGAGCCCATCAACCGCCACTATATCCCACCAGACAAACGAAACGGCACCGACCCACATACCGAGTCCTTCTTGTTCCGCGAGTATGCGACCTATCGAGGTTATCACAAGGCCAGTCTATTTAAAGACGATGGTAATAATTCCGACGAAGACGACGATGACCGTGACAAGAGTTTCAACAAGAACATGGGTTACTTGTGGTCTTACCTGGTGTTTACCTACTTGTTTACGGGCCTTACTTTGTTTATGTTGAACAGATATACTCTAAAGGTAATCCGCATTCGTCAGGAATACCTGGGCACACAATCTACAATCACCGACCGAACGTTCCGGTTGTCTGGTATCCCAAAAGACTTGCGGACGGAGAGTGCCATTAAAACCCTGGTGGAAAGGCTGGAGATCGGCAAGGTGGAAAGTGTCACCCTGTGTCGGAACTGGAAGGAAATTGATGAACTGGTGGAAAAGAGACGAGTAATACTCGCCAAACTTGAAGAGACCTGGAGCGTTTACATCTGCCAAAAACCAAAACTCCCGGTTGGATCGCGGGCAAATGGCGACGGGATGGCTTCGGGAACACCAGAGGTCCGGACTGACGAAGAAGCCGGCGAAAGCGAGCGCCTGCTGCGAGGGGGGCATGATATGCAAATCGACAGACCCCGCCCCCAAGCAAGGCTTTGGTATGGCTTCCTTCGTCTGCAAAGTCGCAAAATTGACGGGCTGGACTACTATACCGAACGCCTCCGGCTGCTCGATGAAAAGATCATCGCTGCTCGGAAAAAAACGTATGAACCTGCCAATATCGCCTTCGTGACAATGGACTCTATTGCAGCCTGTCAGATGGCGATCCAGGCACTTATCGACCCCGGCCCGGGTCAACTACTCACCAAGCCTGCCCCAGCTCCATCCGATGTAATTTGGAGGAACACATACAAGCCTTGGTGGAAACGGCGCATCCAGTCTGGGATCATTACGGCCTTTGTCGCCATTCTATCCATCATCTGGTTGGTCCCCGTTGCGGCACTAGCCTCGACCAGCATCTGCACCATCAAAGCCATTATGCCCTCTCTAGCAGAAACCCTCAAGAACCACGAGATCATCCGCTCACTAATACAAACCGGCATCCCTACCCTCGTCGTGTCTCTTCTTAACGTAGCCGTCCCGTACCTGTACGACTTCCTATCCGAGCACCAGGGCATGATCTCCCGAGGCGACATCGCCCTGTCAGTCATCAGCAAAAACTTCTTCTTCACCTTCTTCAACATTTTTCTCATCTTCACCGTCTTTGGCGCCGCGGTGGCAGGCATTCAGGAGACATTCCGGAAGAGTCTCAAAGACAGCACCTATATCGCGTACACCATCGCCCGAAAGATCGAAGGCCTAACCAACTTTTACTCCTGTTTCATCATGCTTCAAGGTCTGGGCCTGTTCCCCTTTAGGCTGCTGCAATTCGGAAGCGTGAGCTTGTATCCAATCAACAGGATGGGGGCAAAGACGCCGAGGGATTTCGCGCAGATCATGCAGCCGCCGATGTTTTATTATGGCTTTTATCTGCCCACCGCGTTATTGGTGTTTATCCTGTGTCTGGTCTACAGTGCTCTCCCGAACGGCTATCAGGTTCTGGGGTTGGGGTTGGTGTATTTCTCGTTTGGGTATTTCACCTATAAGTACCAACTACTGTACGCGATGGATCAGCCTCAGCATGCGACGGGGGGTGCGTGGAGGATGATTTGCTATCGGGTGATTTTGGGGCTGGTAGTGACCCAGGTGACCATGTCGGGGTATCTGGCGCTGAGGTCGGCGTTTACCGTGGCGGTGTTGGTGATTCCGCTGGTGATTGGGACCGTGTGGTATAGCTGGAACTTCAAGTGGCAGTTTGAGCCCCTGACCAAGTTTATTTCCTTAATCAGTATCAAGAGGGGGGAGCATGAGGAAGGGGTGGATGAGGTGGCGATTTTGGACAATGATCGGGAGGGCGGGTATGAGGAGGACGTGGACCAGAGGTCGTTGAGGAGGAGGGGGAGTACGACGGTTGATGAGGCAAGGGAAAAGGGGTTGCGGTTTGTGAATCCTAGTTTGGTGGTTCCGTAAGTTTTTCTCTTTTGTTCAGCTATCAATATGAAAAAACTAACGATGTGTGCAGTCTAGAACAACCCTGGATCTACCAAGACCCACCACCACCCTTCACAGAAGAGAACGATAGTCTCGAGTTCGACATTGGTGGGAGTGAGGGAGAGTATTTTTACGGCGCAGGGCCAGGTCCATCACGACGAAGCCGAGGAGGCGAGATTGGGGTCGAGGCTATCACTGCTAGACCTCCAGGGCCGGGGAGCGGGGCTGCTAGTAGTAACTCTTCTAGCTCCATAAGCTTGGGGGATACACATATTTGGAGGCAGTGAGTAGGTATACATTGGCGGGGTTGTATGAGATGGGAGT
The DNA here is from genome assembly GCA_033296915.1 of Triangularia setosa. Taxonomy (NCBI): domain Eukaryota; kingdom Fungi; phylum Ascomycota; class Sordariomycetes; order Sordariales; family Podosporaceae; genus Triangularia; species Triangularia setosa. The sequence continues at coordinate 42,723 of MU866278.1, read as the reverse complement.
CGTTCATTCATTGCATGGCGCTGGTTGCTTCAAATATGTGTTGCCTTCACAGTTATTTTTTATGCACATTAGTAGCGAAGGACAGGGGAATGGGCAGAAGAGTGTAATGGTTAGGCGTATACACGCCATGATGGAGGAATGAAGTACATGACGGGAGGGAGAGAACGAAGGATGGCGTTTGATGGGATACCAGGGTACACGTACATACATTATGAGATTATAATGATGGATCAACTGCAATGCGCTTCCCTTCTTTGGCCACTATAGAAACTACTGTGCTACTTCTTCTACAACATAGACCAAGAACTTTGCTGTAGTCCTTGTCTCTGATCAGTGTAATCTTGATTCGTCGACGACAGTTCAGAGCCATAGTTGCTAGATACCATTCTTCAATCACACAGTTATGGTGAGTCGATGTTGCGGGCATAGAGCCTACCAGGAAATATCTACAGTCCCTTTATGTCACGGATATACCTTTACACACACACACACACACACACACACACACAAACACTAAACTTGCCCTCTTTTCCAAAAAAAAATTCCTCCCATTACTACACATTGGTGATACCCTCACTTCTTCAAAAGAAAACAACATTCCCCACCACCCAGCAACCGGCCAGCTGCTTGGCAAAATCCTTTGGCGGCTTCCCGAACCCTTTTCCAAGAACCTTGGCATTTCTAGCGTTCAGCCAAACCCTCACCCTTGTCCTTCATGCCACTTCTCGTTGACATTTCGCAAAAAGAAACCCCAACCCCTGCCCCACCTCTCGCCGATAAATCCGCCGCTTGTCCGCGTGCTTGCTCGGCTCGGAGGGACACTCCGAAAGGGGCAGGCGAGAGAAAAGGCAATTCACTTTGACATCTCGACAGGGTAGGATTTTGAAATGTTCAATTTTCTTTTTCTGGGGTTAGGTAGAACAAGTTTGAGAGATTTCAGATTATGAAAGGCCCCTGTCAGTCACTGCCATTGGAAGAGTTCAAAATGATGATGTTTAGGATTTTTTTGATTCATTTCGTATCATATCATTAACATAGGCCACTTCCCCTTTCTAGGCTTCTTCTCTGCCCCCCAAGTGTGATAGCCAGAAAAAAAAAAGGAAAAATGTGTGTCTGTGTGTGCCGTATGGCCGACCAGTTCTAACACCCCCCCAACGGTGCAGCTACAGATGACCCTGTCCAGCGTGTCCCTCCCTCTACAGTCTCTCTCCCCCCATGCCACTCTCGCTCCTTTGATCCCAGTCTATAAGTTATTGCTGTAAACGCCCTTTTTCCTCCGTCCCTGGTATCGTTTTTAAAATCCCAAGGATCTCCGTATATTGGTCGATATAAGCGAATTACCGATGAAGAGCAACGCAATCGGATCATGTACATGGTAGGGGCGCGTGAATCAGCATTGTTTGTGTGTGGTTGGGTATCTTTACAAAGACTTCTCCATGGCGGTAAGGATAGCGCGGGTGAACTCGTGGTTGGTGGCATTGCCGCCCATGTCAGGGGTGCGGACCTTGCTGTAATAATATTAGCATTTGCGCACATGGCAACAGGTAAGTAGGTTTATCAGTAGCTTACCCCTCAGCAATCACCGAGTAGACGGCGTTGGAGATGCGGTTAGCATGGTCATCAAGGCCAAGATGGCGGAGAAGCATGGTGCCGCTGAGGAGAAGAGCAGTGGGGTTGGCCTGATCCTTGCCCTTGATGTCGAGGCCAACGTGTCTGCACCCGGGCTCGAAGACGGCAACGTCACGACCCATGTTGCAGCCGGGAACGACACCAGGACCACCAACGAGAGCGGCAGCAATGTTGGAGAGGATACCACCATAAAGGTTAGGCATGACCATAACGTCGAACTGCTGGGGCCTGCTGACACACTGCATGGAGGCGTTGTCGACAATCATGTCGTTGCACTCGAGCATGGGGTACTGCTTGGAGAGCTGGTTGAAGGTGTTGCGAAAGAGACCGTCGGCAAGCTTCATGATATTGGCCTTGTGGATGCAGGTAACCTTCTTTCGGTGGTTGGCAAGGGCGAAGCTGAAGGCGAACTTGGCAATGCGCTCAGACTTGGCGCGGGTGATGATCTTGAGGGATTCAACGACGCCGGGCACGCTCTGGTGCTCTAGACCACTGTACTCGCCCTCGGTGTTCTCACGGATAATGGCAAGATCAATGTTGTCGTGGCGGGTCTTGAGACCGGGGATGTTCTTGATCAGGGAGATGGAAGCATAGATATCGAGCTCCTGACGCATGGCGACGTTGAAACTCTGGTGGCCGGAGCGGCTGATGGGGGTGTGGAGGATACCCTTCAGGCCGAGCTTGTTGCGCTTGAGGGAGGTGACGGCGTCGGCGAAAGCCTCCTCGGTGCGGCCAGTTGGGGTCGCATCTGAGAGACCAGAAACCTCAATCTGTTCCCATGTAACTGGCACATTGTCGGCCTTGAAGATGGTCTTGACGCTCTCGGCAACCTCGGCACCGATACCGTCACCGGGAATGAGGGTGACAGTGTACTTGCCACCGTACTTGGTGGGCTTGAAGATGTCGGCCTGGAGAGACTGGGCGGGAGTGTCCTGGACACTGGCGAAGCCGCGCGCGATGTTGAGGCGCTGGCTAGGCTGAGCGGCGGTCCTGAGAAGGCGCTATTCGCAGAGGGCAGTCAGTAACCTAGTTTGCGCTGAGGTGGTGGGGAACCTGGCTAATCGCAACGACTTGCAGGGGTTCGATGAGGGGGGGCAGGCGTGACGACAAGACTCACCTGCGCAGAGTTCCGGGAGAGCATCTTGAGGGTCTGGATAGGTATCTGGAAGAGGAAGACAGAGGGTATCGTGAGGCTGGCCAGCGACAAAAAAAGAGTGAGCGGTAGGAAATGGGGAGGGAAGGTTGTGAAGGAAGCAAAGAGCAAATGCCGCAAAACAAAAGATACCTGCCTGCCTTGTTGGTCGAGCTGTTTTTTAGGTCTCCATCTTCCCGGCCGGGTGGGTCTCGGCGCTGTTCAGCAACAGTGCGCTAAGGCGAAGAAGTTTTAGTGCAGAGAGTGCAGCAGGGCGGGTGGGGCATAGGTTCACTTCTGTGACGTCTGCAACGTCGGTGCCACGGAAAGCTGCGGGTTTGGAATCGTCTGCCAAGAGCCCAGCGAAGGCCCAGGTGGAACATATCAACACCTTGCAGCAAACGATTGATCATGGCAGTTGATAACAAAACGACCTCTATCACAGACATATCTGCTTGCCGTTTGTCTTTGTTTTGACTTCTTGATTACCGTTAAGAATATTCTAGTTTCTGCCTCGCATGTCATGTTTCCAAAACTGAATATTGGCAGCTGTCCAATTGGCCAATGAAACGATCAGTGACAGCGACAAGCAGTTCTTTGGCAACAACAATGCGCGGGCGCCAGTCCAGATGAACCTCAGACGAGATACCTTCCGGCCGGTGCCCAGGCCCCGCAGAGGAGGCTAGCGTCTTGGTATGTCTTCGGCCTCTTTATAAAGATGTTAAGTAATTCCAAGGCTAGCCTCGCGGGGAATAACCGGGCACAGAACATCTTTCTTGGGCAGTCAGTCCACGCAAAAGAAACCCCAAGGCCGAAAAGCACGCGTAGTCAAATGAAAAATGGCAAAAAGAATCGTCTTTGACGGGAATTGAGCCCGACGTGGGGGTCGAACCCACAACCTTGAGATTTCGGAGCACTCCTTAAGAGTCTCACGCTCTACCGATTGAGCTAGCCGGGCAACGGCTAATTGGTTGGCAAAACAATGCCAGATGTTGAATCTATATTCCATTCATGTTTCAATTCTATCCTCCGTCCTGCCGTCACAGCATTTTAAACTCAACATCCCTCCGGAAGCTCCAACCTCCTTGCGCCGGCAACAGCTTGTATCCCAGCACACCCTCAATTAAAGCGGCAACCATGGGCGCCGTAACTTGGAACTCGTTTGTGTATCTCGTGTGCTCCGTGCTCAGGACCAGCAAGTTGAACATTTCGCCCAATCCGAACGCCGACTGGTGAAGCGTTATCTGAACGGCCGGGGGGTTGGTGGTGTCGTGCCGGTTTACTCGACACCAACGTTGCAGATAATCGGACAGGAACTGAAGGGTAGGGCTGTGGCTGCAGTGCATCTCGATCCTCTTGGTGCTTGCCGTCATGGTCAGGTAGTAAGGCGGTCGAAGAAACAACTGGTCGGGGCGTGGTAGAGATGCTGCGTTGGGAAGGAACTCGACTTTTGATAGCGGTTTGGAGGAATCGACATTGACCTCTACCTCTGCCCAGTCATCCGTGGGGGTCACGGTCGCCTGAGCATCTCGGATCGGAAGTTCTGTCTTCTTCTTGTCGGTATTGAAGCAAATGAGGAGATTGCCGCAGAAAATGGGAAACAACTCGGCAGGCTGGAAGATCTGTTTCTTGGGCAGGGAGACGATGAAACCACGTCGCTGCTCCGACCACGAAGTGGCTCCCTTGTCCGAGTCTGCCACGGCCACGAAAAGCCGCAAGCGAGAGGGGACCATTTCCAGCAACTGCTCTCCCCAAGCTTCGTGCTCGGAGTCATCCAAGAGCTCGATCATGCTCCTGGCCCATACTTGAACGCACTCGGTGACGATAGTCACAAGGTTTCCTTTGTCGGGGTAATAGGAGTCAAGTTCGGCAATCAAGAGATGCCATTCAGGCTCTACATCCACCTCGTGGCCCAGGAGTTCTTCAAGCGTCTTGATCGTCGTCTGGAGTGCGCCATCCTTCTTCTGCCACTGGTCACGAATTGCGATTTGGGCTTTGAGCGGTCTGCCACCGTAAGTTAGCGCCAGGCAGGCTCGTCTCTTGACACACATGCGGCATGGCATTACTTACATCGAGGGCATGGTTGTTACTTTGCAATTCGCACCGGTTACTGTTTTTGGTCTCAGAAAACCGTCGAACCGTGCGTTGTTTGTCTCTTTTAACCACGTTCTTGTTGCTACGGACTCACTACCCATCGAAGAGGGAGGCAGCTCGCTTGGCAACCCCTGAAGGCGCGCGAGGCGCTAGAGCTGAGCGCGGGGATGGCTTGGCATTAAAGGGCGATCTGCAAGGCGAACTGATAATTCTCATCCTGTTGTCAACAAACTAATGTCATATCTCATGTAGGGGAGAGGCGAGGTTGCCTTTCCTGGAACAGCAGGGGAATATGCATGTCGTCTTTGGTGTTTCCCATCGGTTGCGTCCCTGGCAATGCGGGGCTTTGAGCGCCGCAAACGATACCTTTCTGCAGCTGAAAGCATCAACTGAGCGCTAGAGTGTGACAACAACTCATTTCCACTAAGGGGAGCGGTCAACGTCTTTGAAACCGAATTTCTGCAACAACTCCAGTGAGGCTGATCGAAGGTCTATGACAGGATAGGGTGTGGACCAGGACTGTCACCGACATCCCAGGATGGGTGCCCAACTCTATGTTCTCGGCGACAGGCGTCCTCCTGAGATGAAAAGCGTAATCTGGGATATAAATACAGGACCATCCGCCGTCATTTCAGGGAGTTGGATCAAACCTCAGCATCCTCTTCACAACACCCAAACAACCTCTTCCATCTCCAACCCTCCATCAGACGACACTTCAAACTATTAGTCACCATGGCCCCTCTTCCTCCCGCCGAGAAGCTGTCTCTTGCCGTCCGCAAGAATGGTAAGATATCCTAACGCAACTGGCACTTCTGCCCTCTGTCCGCTCTACTAACACCCGACAAGTCAGAGATGAGTGGGACAATAACAAGGCCGACCTTGAGAAGCAGCTGTCTGAGCTCCTCGGCACAGAGTGGACTGTTGACGTTGACCCCAAAGCCATCTGGCCTTATCACAACGACGGTTACGCCAAGGAAAACCTTGGTTCTTGCATCAGGGCCTACGTCGAGGGTGCCATCTACCAACTCAAGTATCTGACCGGAAGATATGAGAGCGAATTCATCGCTGAGATTAACGATCTTGCCCACGCCCATGTTTTGGCCCTCGAAGTTGAGGACCAAGATCCACCCCGCTTCAGTTACAACGGCTGCGAGATCAAGGACGGCAAGCTGCGGATTCTGTTCAACGAGGCATGTCTTGGTACCAACGTTGACTATGCTTTGCAAGAGAACAGCCTTTTGCCAGCACTCAACGCCGCTCCCAGCGACAAGCCTTTCACCTTCCACGTCCGAAATGGCATCAAACATGACTACGAGCCCACCATTGCCGGCGTCAAGAAGAGCATCGCCGACCTTCTCGGCAAGAGCGTGGACGAGATCGCGATCAATCCTAACTTCGAGGCCAACTTCGCTAAACTTAGCGAGAGCAAACCGAGCCTCGAGGACTGGCAAGAACGCCTTGGCAACTTCACACTGAAGTACTTCGAAGGTTTGGCTTACCAGATGAAGTATCAAAAGGTTGGCGAGGACGAGCTCGTCCAGGAGGGTCTGCTTGAGGCTGTCAGCAAGAACGAGTATGCCTTGCGCATTGTGGATAAACTTACGTATGACTCGTATGGTGAGGTTGTGGTGGAGGATGGGGTGCTCTACATCCAGGCCAAGCCAGATACTTTCGGGACCAACATTGATTACGCTGCTCAAAAACTCGTTGACCAACTTTGAGAGGATATCAAAGGACATTCTTGATCTATCAAAACAGGTGCTCCGCTAGGTAGCCCATAGGAATACAAAGGATTCTATGTACATAGACAAGCTGTCTCACAACGTCATCGTTCTACTTTGCTGCTTCCATAATCGGAGAATATTTGAAAGACTGTTTGCAACAGTGAAGCCGAAAGGGTAGATTGGAACCATCGAGACGGGCCCTGCCAATTCTGTCAGAATGCCATATTTTCCACCACCGAAGCAGAATGCCATTTCAAAAGTCGCCTCTATCCAGCCTTTGTCGATCCTTCCCTCGAGTCGGATGAGACCGATGGCTCGGCACCGAAGAAGGGAACACGCGAAGACTAGCAGCCGTTGTCAGCTAGCAAAGTACAGCAGCATGGACGGACGGCGAGGTCATCCCCAGACTTGTCGACCTGGAGGATTCATGTGATCGTGTTCTACAAGATGCTTTCTCAGCTTTCTGGCACATTTTTCTTGGCGACATCGGTCAAATGTCACTCGAGATAACCCTTTAAGGTGGACAAGCATAACCTCTACATTGCGCCGACGGATGTGTTGTGATACGGGGAACTGGCAGGTTACATGGTGTTTTCGAGCTCACCCGAGACAACCCATTTCAGGCTGGCCACGGGCTAGGCTTCGACAAGCTATCTCGGCCATCGACTACCTCTAGATTCCCTGCCGACTACCGATCGAGCCACAACGAAGCCCGGAGCTGGTTCGAGACACCTTGGTCGCGGCCCGTAGTAGGGAGACGGCGCTCGCCACAACTCGCACAAGATCTTGAAAAGGCGTCAGACCACTTGGAATGGATATTTCTGCCTTTTTTCTCCAGCATGTGTATTACAACGCGGTTTCTCCGTTCGCCCCGGAGAACTAACAGCACGTAGATGATATCTTTGTGTGGAGGGCCTTTCGAGGATCCCACAATACCAGCCCAACCTCAAAGGTCGACTGGACTTCTTATCTGGGATCCGACAACAGCATTCGAAAGACAGAGAACCAGAATAAAAACCCACCATCCTACCGCAATCAAAATCCAAATCTCATCATTGATCAAGCAGTCATCAGTCAGCTAAAGACGTTTGTCTGTCCATAACCATACACAGCATCCCGCCATTGACTCTCCGCTGAGCCGCCTCAGACGCACCCCTAATTCTCACATCAACATGCCACCCCCCTCCCTCCTTCCCCACCTCCTCTTCATCTACCTCTCCCTCGCCTCCCCCGTCGCCCACCCGCGAGACGACAGAACCTGCTCCGGCGTCTCCCTCTCCGTCTTCAACTGGACAGCCAAAGCCTTCCACTACCACTCTCTCATCTCTCTCTCCGGCGCCTCCACCTCCAACATCCAATCCGCCGGTGACGGGTACCTCTCCTTCAATCTGAGTAACCCAGCTCTCGGTACATGCCCCCCCATCCAACCCATCCCCCGTCCTCCCCCCTATTGTCACACTAATCAACTCCCTTTCCTCCACTCTAGGCCCCTCCTTCGACCAGCTCTGCACCGCCACCTCGACCCAGCTCGACCAATTCTTCTACCTCGACAAGTGGTTCACCTGCCTCTACACCCCAACCTCTTCTTCTTCTTCCCACCTAAACCCCATCCTGGCCAGAACCTCTGCCGCGTCCTTCCGCTTTGATAAGGTATCTGGTAGGTTTGAAGTAAAGCAGGACTGGGAGTGCGACGACGGGCCCGATCCAAACTACCCCACCACCTCGTTCAGCGGAGCGGGCGGGGTGAATATCGCTTTGGACTGCAAGGTTGACGTCTGGCAGAACCAGAACTGGGGGAGTGAGATGCTGTATCTGAACCAGACGGTCGAGTGCGGGGTGCTGGACGTGGCGGTTGGGTTGGATAGTTTGGAGGCTATGGCTTGAAATGAGCAGAATAGAGGGTTGGTTGGTGATGAATGAAATGGTTGATGAACGTTACCTATGATGGTAGATGTCAGTTTTTTTCTTTAACTTTTCTTGTTTTTTTTTTTGCACAACTACTTAGTCGGCAGGTTAGGGGAGTTTGAATGAGGAGTTTTAATCTGATACCTACCTACCCATTCCACAGTCAATTTTTGATTGTGAGCATCATGCACCGTCAAAGTGCTTGAGAAATTCGACTCGCACGTTTTGCACCTTTAACGTTATCGATCTCTCAAGCTTTCAGAAAAATGAAAGAAATGAAAAAAAAAATTGAAAACAAAGAAGGAAAAAGAAAGAAAAAAGGAAAATTGAAAAACTGACCAAAGGAATGTGTTTGTAAGGAAATTATGACATAGGTATGTACCTAGCTAGCTCGGTAGTTTTCTTGTAATAATGAAAACTAAAAAACGGAACAATAACGTTAAATAGTAGATTATTAACAACCTCATAGCAACAGAAGGTCCAGAGCATTCTTTAAAAAAGGGTAGAACAGTGTAGGAATAATAATAACAATATTAACAACCTCGTATACGTTCCTAATGCCGAGCTCATTATGCTTGAAATTAACTCACATATCATAGATTATCCAACACCTCGAAGCTGGTTGATCAGGAGCACTGGCAAATAAATACCAAGGACATATTTGAAACGACCAAATATACAATTCCCACCTCGGTCACATCTTTTAGACCTCTGAGGTGAGTATGTGTGGAAGATATCCAGGTAGTTGCATATGGACAGATTTAAATATTCATATGCATAGGTACGTAGGAAGACGTTTCCCACACTTCTGAGCACCCAACCTCTTCTATACACCTTTGCCAATCTCACTCAACCATGGAGGCACACATGCCATCACTCCGTTAAACAAAGCAGCCACGTCTTCAGTCTCACAAGGGTTATATTCATGAGGGAACCAGAGAAGTTACCAACGCAAGCCACAAAGCCCAAAACCTCAATATTTTTGATGCTTATGCTACGCTATACTATGCCTGCTCCAAAAAAAAGAAAAAAAAGACAAAGAGGTATTGTAGAAAATATAAACGGCAACCCCCCCTCAACTCCTTATACATCCCTCTCCGCCTTCTTTTCCCGTATCTTCTCTCTCTATATCCATGTCTTCCTCCTCAAGTGGTATGTATTTTATGTGTCCCAAGCGGCGACGAAACACAAAAAAAAATTGCTTTGTGGATGCTACCAGCTCCTCGACACGGACGAGTAAGTCAGGTGCCTTAACCCATATGCCAACCGCCCATTCACTGATGGTGGACAGCCTAATATTGGGGTTTAATGTAAGCCATGCGTTTTGCCTCTCCTTTGTTCCCATAAGTGTGAACTGACTGGCTCCATCGAGATAAATGCCCTTATTTTTTACTGTGTTTTTTGCTCTCTCTTGATTGATGCAGAGATTCCAACGGCCGGTGCGGTAGCTGATTATGGAACAAAAGATATGTCTTTCGGCCAACATCTCAAAATTGCTGAGCATGCTTGTGGGTAAATCCAAAATCTCATAAAGAGCTGGTTTGAGCAACATCTGTTCTAGATGATGTAATGTGTGTTGTGGCAGTCTCTTGACGTCAGGAAAGTTTCTGGGTCCGTATGGATACCGGAGAGATGACTTTGGTCGCCTCGTGAACAAAAGTTCGTGAAATAACGGCCTGTTCGAACATTCATATCGAAATGACCGGTGGTATCAAGTCGCTTCCTCCTCGTCCAGAGGCTCAACCCTCACCAGAATCTCCTCCAGCAGACCCTCCAGGAAGGTAGGAACCTCCTTGCCCATACCCACAGGCTCTGTCTTGTCAAAGTGATCAATCTCCTTGCACACGTGAGCAAGCTTGTATACCAACTTGCGAATCTTCTCATGGGCCGCCTCGGCCCGCTGCTGGCTTGGCGTCACCGGTGGAAAAGGCTTGCCCGGCTCTGGCCTATAGAGCTGCTGCAAGCTGATCTGCCGTCTCTTGAGCGCTTCCTCTAGTGCCGGGAAGATAACGTCGTTCAGTGCATCAAGGTCACCATTGGGGTTAGCAGGTGCTGGTGACGGAAACGAGAGCGGTGTCATCGAGCCTGGATCGACAGGTCCAGTGTGACGAGGCAGTTCCTTGGAAATCAGCGGGGAGAGAGGCTGATGCGCAGGAACCTGCTGGCCATATCGACTGTAGTGTTGCTGCACCTGCTGCTGCTGTTGGTAGCTGTAGGGGCCATTGTCAGGATACACTACAGGAGAAGCCTGGTTCGTCACTCTTTGAAGTGGTATCTGAGTCTGTTGCTGTGGCGCTCCTCGGTATGGTGGGATCTCGGGCAGTTTCATGGGCGATGCTCTAGTCGACGACGTCCGAGACTGCATTGAGGGTCCTCGTGAGTACCCGCCAGGTCCTAACTGTAGCGCACCCATTTCTTGTTGAATCTGCTGCGCGAGAGCCCGATCATGGTCGGGAGAGTTTGTAGTGGGGGCCCGAGGCATCGGTTTGGAGGCATAGGAAGCGCACGGAGTGGTGAAATCGGGCAGCGGCTTCTCAGGCGAGCTCTCCCTAGAATACCTGCCTTTGGTTGGGGAGGAAGCACCCACAGGCTTTCGCTGAGGTGACATCTGTCTAGGAGTACCAGCTCCAGTAATTGCCTTAAGAGTATCCTTGGTATCCAGAGTCAGCTTTGTGGGACTCGGCTCCCGCCGCCGCTCGCCGTAGTCGTCAGAGTTCTCCTGTGTCCTCGCAGACCTGGCATTCGTTGCTGACTCGCACATAGCGTTTAACATTCCCGGCCTATGGATCAGGTTACCACGCTCATTAACCAGTCGCACCGTCCCAAAATCCCACATGTCGTCATCAGTCCGGGATTCATTCTCGTATTGCAGCTCCGGCTCGTCCTCAATATTGTCTTTCTCAGGCTCGTTCGTGGCAGCCCAGCGCTGGTAACGCTCAATAAGCTCAGTCAGGTAGCTGGTCTTTTTAGCACGCCTGATAAACGGGTGTTTGAGCAGCTCCCTTGCTGAGGGGCGATCCTTGGGATCACGCTGCAACGCCACCTCAATAAAGTCCTTGAAGGCCTTGCTGAAATTACTACCGTCAAGTCTGGGAGGAGGGTTCTTGGGAATCAAGAAAAGAACTTTCATGGGGTGGATGTCCGCATAGGGAGGCTCGCCATTGGCAAGCTCCAGGGCGGTGATGCCCAACGACCAAATGTCAGCCTTGTGATCATAGCCACTTTGCTTGATCACTTCCGGCGCCATCCAGAACGGGGTGCCCACAAATGTGTTCTTTTTCGTCATGGTCGCCGAGAGTTGACCAGAGACGCCAAAGTCGGCTAGCTTGACTTGTCCATTAGACGTCAAAAGGATGTTGGCAGCTAGATATTCCCAGCAAGATTAGCCAAAACCCCTCAGTATTCTGTAACAAAAGCAAAAAAAAAAAAAAAAAGAAACCTACCCTTGATATCACGATGGAGCTTCTTGTCCGAGTGGAGGTAATCGAGACCCATGAGCAGCTCCCGTACAATAATTGCGATGTAATCCTCCCCAATAAGGCCAGGCTTCATCAAATCGGCACAACTGCCACCAGAGCAGAACTCCATGACGATCCAAAGCTCAGCGCCTTTGGCATAGGACCCGTAATACTTAGTCACATGGGGCGACTGAAGCTCCGATAGGATGGCGATCTCCTGGATGATGTCTTCGACCTCGTCCTCAGCACTTTCTATGTCGATGATTTTGATCGCTACCGCCTGGCCAGTACGCTTGTCCACACTGCGATACGTTAGTTCAAGCCAGCAAACTAGGTGTGACAAAGCTGCTAGGTAGGTAGGTATATTACCCTTTGTATACTTTGCCGAAGCTGCCACCTCCAATGCATGACTCCCGGGTATAGAGCAGCTCCGGGTCGAGCGAGAGCTCTCGATCATTATATTCACGCTCCGCCATTGTGGTTGTATGACAGTATCCCTTGCTTAGGTGCTTGCCGTGGTCGTCAAGGTCGGTGTGTCTAGGTAGGTGGTGTAGGCACTAGATAGGGATCGAATGGGCGCTCTCGAAGGTATGTTTGCTCTTGAGAGTAAAAAAAGAAAGGAGAAAAGCCCAGTCTCTATACTGGCCAGTCGTTGATGGCAGTTCGAAAGGGCATGTAAGGGAGAACAGTTTGAGTCGAGGGAGTTGGTTCGGAAGCTGTAACTTGGAGTCGAAGCGTAACCCACCGAAGCAGGCGAGTAAGACGCTCACCAAGGACGTCGAGCAAGAACGACCGATCGTTTGGTCGGATATTTCGAGGCCGAATGCTAAAGGAGCAAGCACTTCTTCGGTCGGAAAACGAGTTGTCGAGATTCAAATTGCGCGCTGTGTGTTTCTAGTGGGAGTGAAGGGAAGGGAGCAACAAGAAGCAGAGACCGAGGCGCTCCAGTCACAAATGCCAATGCACTACAATGGCCAAAAACAATTTCCAAGTGACTTGAAGCTTGTAGGCAGGTATGTAGGACATACAATGTACCTGGATAGCCCGCCTCCTATTGTTTGAAGCAAAAAGACAACTGGCCAACGGTTTGCTGCTGCATCTCTCAACAGACAGAAGGGGGAGAGAAGAGCCAGCCAAGACAGACTAGGTGCCTCTCTGCCTGCCTGGTGGCCGGTAGGGTACCTTGAGGCGTTGTCTCGGTGTTTGTAGGCCTGGGCACGTTAGGCAAGCTCAGCAAGGTATGACGCCCCCCCCCACAAAGTATCGCACAGATGTATGTAGGTTTGTGTTGGAGTGAGGGAAGTGTGGGGTTTCTGGTGCTGCTGGCTGAAAGGGAAAACATATGTCGTCGCTCTGGAGGCGTCAGTTGCCCGCCCAGCCAGGCTCAGCCCGCCCAGATTCCAGAACCAGGGGAATTTTGTTTACGCCATCTTTGGGGACGGTGGCTCGTGCCCCCACCCCCCGCACTACCCGCCTTGACGCTAACATCTGGTCAGGGGTAAGCCTGCAACCCTGTTGACCAGGACCAGACAGAATCTGGCGGGGTTGCTGTTGACACCCCGCGACAGAGGCATCATAGCAACAGCTTTTGAACAGATGCCCCTTAAAAGGCACTCTGACACCTCACTGTCTCTATGTGGGTGCCTTCCTGCGTCAAGAATTAGGTGTGCCATATATCAGTGAGCATGTAGGCACATATCTCATCTTAAACACACCACTTCTGGTACACATCAAGGCAGAGCATTAAAATCTAACAAGAAATACAGGCAAGAAACAATAGTGAACAGTATGCGATTGAACCCCCCCCCCTCACAACACCCAGATCCCAATCTTTCTTCGCCAGTTACATTCTCCGACTTGGGGTCATCTTCTCGAATCGAAGAAGATATCTTGTCCAATTTTGCGTGAGCTGGACTGTGAAATGGATTGGATGAATGATATGAGTATGAGATCCGACAGGAAATTACATCTCTTCTGTGCTTGAAACGTCTAGGTAAGTATGCTTGAGATTATAACAGCCAACCATTTATGTTGTTGGCTGGTTTCGGGATGTGCTTAGCTCGAGGTGAGCTACCGAGGAGTTTCCCGCTCACCGTGTGTGAACCAATGGATTTAACGTCGCTTGAGATTCATCTGGCGACGAGCCAAGGAGGTAAGATATGTAAAGTTTGGGAGGCACCAACCTTCAAAATTGCGCATCGTCATCAATAAAAAGGAGTTGTCCGATTGGATACCGGCTGCTGGAACTTGTGCCTTCTTTTGCATGAGGGGTTGGTGTTTGTGGTGTGGTCCATCATTTCGTATCACTGGCATCAACTCCCATCACTAAATTGCCCCTGAACACGAAAAAAAGTAGCATCATCACATCATCTATTTGGTACATATACATCAACAATCACACCAACACAACTCAACCACAACTTATAGCAAATAAGCCACCTGTCTCTTTATTGCTGCAGCTCTATCACCTATTGACAAAACCCACCGCTTCAGAGCACCTTGGGCCTTGGGCATATCTTTCTTCGCTAATAGTGTAAGTTCTGTGAAAAACAACGTCCAAAAAGAAGACGGAAAAAAAAAGCAACTAGCCTCCGCCTCCTTAAACTCATCCCAATTCATGTAGCATCCGACTCCCAACCCCCCCAAAAGCCAGTCCAGCCTCTCCTATGCTGAGTAACAAGGAAAGAAGTGCCCATTAACCACTGTCCCATTCCTATTTACGCCATTTTCATCCATCCCGTCTAAGGAAAAAGGGAAACAGAAACCTCAATGCTACTTTTCACGCCTCTAACCCATGTCCCAATTATTCCGAGGGGCTCCCCTCCCTGGAGCCCCTGAATCTGGATTGCGCAACCACCTGTCCGATCTTTTCACTAAGCCTCGAGAGCTCACCAACGGCTACCAAAAACAAAGCCCTTACATCTTCAACGGCTGCCGCGGCCCCTGCAAGTGTCTCTTTTACCCCTTCCACAGAGGCTGTCAGCTCTGCAGAGTTATGCCGTGAGTTTTGATAGTGATCCGCGGCTGCCAGAAGCTGTCCCCTCATCTTCTCCGAATTGGCAGTGAATTTGCTCAACTACGACACCTCCTAACTGTCGAATTCAAGCATGACCGTTCCGTTAGCTAAGCCGGCCTCTTTGATTGTTTGGTCGAGCAGGTCAATCAAGTTCACGCCGCTCGGCGAGGTCTTGAGCTCAAACGAGGCACCTTCCATGCCGGGAACAGGCGACTCGGCCTTGATCCACTCGTAGATCCGGGACACGGTCTCATCAAGACGGAAACGCCTAATCGTCCTACCGTTGCTATGCCGGATCTGGATGCGCGTCGTCGTCTTAGGGTCAGCAGCGGGCTCCGTGTGGGGTTTATCGGATGCGATCTTGTCAAAGGAAGACTCAGGCTGTGCAGCTTCGGCTGGCTGCTCTTCGGCCTTCGCTTTGCCCTTGTATTCCGCAGCCAAATTGCCTGTGGAGCGGGTAAGAGCATCAGGGTCATCAATGTTGGATGGCGGTGAACCACCACCAGTGGCAGCCTCAAGGCTGTTCTGTAGAGCCAACTCGAGCTGCTGCTCTTCCGTCAACCTATCGACGTCGACAACCCGCTCTGGCCTCTTGGCCTTGGTGACTGGGTTCTTGCTGTTAGCCGCCAGGCTGTATCGATCAAGAAACTCGACAAGTTGAGAGTGAAAATCCGAGGCCGACGGGAACGGTGAGCCGCTCCAGACCTTGACCTGTTCACCAGTACGAGGGTCGACCACTGAAACATGGGGATAGTTGTTTGGGTTCTCGTGGGTCCGGTTGGGAAAGTAAAAGTTGATGTACCGCTCCGCAGAAGGGTCCTGCCTGTCGTACTGTAAGAAGATGAAGTTCTCGTTGACAAGAGCCACGATAGCCGCGTCCTTCCAGACATCTCGGTTCAGCATCTGGCATTGGAAGTCGGACGAGTCTTGCAAGTTAACAAGAATCCACTTCTTTTCTTCCTTGCCCTCGTCGCGAGCTTCGTCCCAGGAGAGGTCAGAGATGAGATCGTAAGGTGGCCTGAACAGCTCGGCCAGGCGATCAGCCCTACTAGTCGCCGCGCCTGTTGGTCTAGAAGCTGTACCGGGAGCGCCGCCCGACCAAACAGATTGTGCGAACGGGTTGTTGGCTCCAGCGCGCCTACGGGCAGCAGCAGCAGCGCGTTCGTGTTCCCTCCTAGCACGAATCTGAGCAAGTGCCGACTCATGATCATCCTCGTCATAACCGCCGGGAGCAACAAGAACCTCGGTTGTACGCGCCATGGGAGCTCTAACGCCATCGTCGCCAAGGGCATCGGCACTGGCAGCACCCCCAGCCCCAAACCCTGAAGGATTGTACAATTCCTCCTGTAGCCTCCTAGCCATAGCAGCGTCTTCGTCTTCTTGCGCGGCCCGAGCGACGCCCGCAATGTCCTCTGTATCGGAATCGAGGCCCGTGTCCTGCATGTCGTCGTCACTATCGTCAATATGGATGACGCCTTGGTGGTCCTGCCTGCCTCGCGATGGACGGTTCGAGGCTGAAGCTGACGAAGCGCCATCCACAGACCGGATAATAGTCTGCCGCAAATCGGGGTCTGCAAACCACATGGTGACTGCTGAACTGGCATCGCCACACATCTCGACCATATGTTTGGCCACGGCGTGCGATGTCGCCGTGATCATCATGAATTCTTGGATCTGTTCCTCGTCCATTGTTGCTGACTCTGGGGATGTGCCGAATGGTAAGGGTGTGGTCGTGGTGTCTCAAGATATGTGTGAAGTATGTACAGACTGGTTGAGCTGTACTACAATGCCCAGAAAGCGTCGTCGGGTTGTGGTATGATGTTTGGGAGGAGGATTCTGGGCTGTAATTTTTGTGTGCCGCTGGGAGACGAGACTCGTGGGTTGTCGCTCAGAAAGTTTGTATCGAAAACCCAGGCAACCGAGTTGGGAGAAGGTTCAGCACACACTGCGAAAGAGCAGGCGGCGGAAGGGAGAAGTCGGTCTCGAAAGTCGCTCGCAGTGGGCGCTCGTGGGGAAAGGACGGTACTGTACTATGGAAGGTCAGGCAGAGAGAGCCCAATCCAATGGTGGCCCGGGTTGGTTGAGTTTGGCAGCAGAGAGGTTGGGCGTAGCTGCAGAAGTGAAAAGGTTTTCAATACGAGGTAGCGTGGCTAGGACACTGCGGTGGAAACCGTCGTTTGCGAGGCAAGTGTGAATATGGAAGGAAGTTAGGATCGCGGGTGGGATTTCTAGCCCCGCGTTGCTCTTTCGATCAGCTTCGGGTGCGCGGGAGATGGGAGATGGGAGGCTGCTGCTGTGAATGGGCCTCGAGCTGGAGTGGAACCAGTCCGCAACGGATAAGATAAGATTTGCTCAGCGAACGCGTATCTGTTCGGGTGCCTGTCGAGGGGGCTTCGCGGAGGAGAGAGTTCGTTTGGCTTGTTTGGTGGGAGGGGGACCTGTGACGCAAGACCGCCGGCGGATCATCCCAACCCGTGCGCTTCCGATCTCTTGGCACGCGACCAGGGTTAGGGTCCCTTCATTTTTACAATCGACACAAACCCGGACTTCATCCATTGTTTGCTGAAGAATATGTCATTTCAAGGAAAGATGTAATTATATTTATGTCAGTGCATGTTTATTGTAGCCAAATATATATCATCTACATCCATAAATAGATATCCATCCCTCAAAACATCTCAAGATATCGCTGTCTTTCAACGACCACCTGCTCCATCCTTCCTAAGCCAAGTAATGATACTTCCCAGCTGGTACGTTTTTCTCTGCTAGCCACTTCCAATAGTATATTTCCTCGGAGCCAAGTGGAAACCTCTCTCTCCATTCTTCTCTTCGTTTGTAAACCCCTTGCTATTTCTCGGGCCCGCCCAATTTCGTTAAATCCCGAGCTCCAGCGCGAAAAGAAATGACAGCAATGACATGATGCCCCTACTCAAGGACCTTAAGGCACTCCTTCCATTCCTTCTGCACATCTAGCGACCTCTCCTTCTCAATCGTGCCCGTTACCAATCCCTGAATCTCCTTCCCCAGCTCCATGGTCTTGAAATCCACCCCATTGACCATAGTCTTGCCCAATTCGATGGCACTCTTGACTGCCTTGACCCTCGCGATCCGCTGTGACTCCAACCCGGTGTCCTCTGCGTCAAGATCCAGCGTAGAAAGGAACCACCGAATGACCGGGACGGGATCGGTGCCGCCTGTGCCTGCCACGGTAGCAGCCTCCAACAGATCCTTGGCGCACTCGTACCAGTATGTCTTGCGGATGATGTCGAACTCCGGTCGGCTGATGTACGGTTTTGTGGTGAACACCTGCGCGGGCTTAAAATTCGGATCCGTCGACTCAACAGCGATGATGATCTCCCTCAGCGTTCGGGTCGGCTCCTTGTTCATATTGGATCGGTTGTATCCCTTGGCAAGAGCCTCCAGCGCCTTCCACTTGGTCACAGTCTTGAGATCCAGTCCATGACTGCCCTTAGAGTTGGAAGCGGGAGTGTCGACCTCCATCGCGTCTCCGTCTTTGGTCTCGTCTTCGATCTCCAAGTAAGGAGCAACAATCGTCTTGATGTCGGGAAGCATGTCACCGAATCCATCCCAAGCAGCAGCAACGCGCCACAGGCACTCGAAAGCATGAGGACGATATGCGTCGTTATTCCGCTTGGCTTCCCGGATGGCAACCTTTTTGGACGCAGCGGCCAATTTGTCATCCTTTCCGAGCAACTCTTTGCTGAGCTCAACAAATTTTGGGAATGGCTCAAGAAGCTTTTCTTTGCCAGGGAATGTCTTGAGAAGCAGCGCTTTATCGTAGACAGGCCAGAGGGTCTTGACATGCTCAACATTAACGTGGTGAGTGACAGCCCTCGCGCCCACAACAGACTCGGCAGCATCAGCCGCAGTGAGAGCCCCTCCATGCTTGAGTGCCCATTGAGCGGTAGACAGCGTCTTCTCCGCAAGCGAGACAATCTCCTTGAGGTACTTGGTCACCGTAAGATGTGTACCAGCATGTGTGTCCCAAACCTCCTTGAACGCTTTTTGCGTGTACTCATCTGTGTCGTGTTTGCCTAGAAAGCTGAAGGGAATAAGAAGAGTCTCCAACGCATTGAAGTGATCAGGCGAGATCTTGGACAGGGCCAAAACAACATCAGCAACTTTCTGTCTGCGAGCTTCCGTGTCCGACTCGAGATAAAGGTCGATGAATTTCTCGATGAAGCGTTGCTTGGCCGCATCAGGAGCAACACGGAGAAGGTAGGCGGTGGCGCGAGCGTATCCCTGGCTGACTTCGTCGTTGCGATCCAGCGTGTGCTTCTCCATGAGATTCAGGAAGGCGGGAGCATGTTTCTCAAAGTTAATGCCATGCTTGGTAGACAATGTCCAAATAGCACGTCCACAGCCGATCTTGGTTGGCATTCCGATGGCTGTCTTGATAGTCTCGGACAGTTTGGGCACCAACTGCTCCATCACTTCCGCGTCGACATTGCGCAAGCAGTCCTCAATAGCCTCGCCAATAGGACCTTGGGAAACAGCGTTGGCACGGAGCTTGTCGAGCTTGTCTCTGTTTGCTTCACCAACGCGCTGATAGTAATAGTTGATAGCTTCCGGCTCGATTGTACTCAAGAGGCCTAGAAGATGAACCATCATGGTGGGTATGTAGGGTTTGAGTGCGCTGCCGCCTCTCTTGGCAATCTTCACGACCGTGCTGACACAAAAATACTTGACTTCTTCGGCTGAGCTCTCGATACCCTTGTCGGACAACAAAAACGGCAGAGCTTCGTTCATCATGCTCTTTGCTGTCGCGGAAGATCCAGAATCCTCAAGCTGCCGAACCAATGTTGTGGAGAGGGTCATACACAGCTTTCCAGCTGCGTTGCGGACTGTCGCCTTCACGTCATCTGCCACCTTGACGGCTGCCGCCCAGATGTCCTTGTAGTACTTCTCGTATTTGGGGAAAGGTCGACCGGAGATGAGCTCTGCAATGGCGGAACAACTGGCCTCTCGAACACGCCACTCTCTACCAAGGATGCTGTTGAGCAGGTCGTTCATGATGTTGTCAAACTGACTCTCCAACACAACATTGGGGTCCTTGATGAGAGCCTTCCAAATGTCGTTCATCGACCGCTGGACGTTGGTGTTGGGGTCGAAGCGATACCGATACAGCTTGGGGTAAAGCTTGGGGTCGACCTCCGAGCTAGAGAGGATGTTGCTGAGGCCAAATCTCCCGAAGGCTGACCTCGTCGACCAGGTTGCCGCATTGGTGGCCAATGACATGAACTTGTAGACAAGGCTGGGGTCTCCAACTTCGTTGGCGAGACTGATGATATCCTTGTAGGAGGTGACAGACTTGCCATCACCTGTTGGGAGTGCTCCGGCATCAAACAGCTCCGTCTCCTCCTCCACCTTTATCTGCGGACCCAATCCCGTGAACGAGGCAACCAAATCTTTCGTCAGATCGCTCTTCAGCCCAGCATCTCCCTTCTCATACACCAACGCCAAACCCCGCGATGCCGTCTCCTGAACCAGCTCGTCCCTTGCACTGAGCAGGCGCATGAACGCCACCTGGCACAAACGCAAGCGCGACTGCACCTCCTCTAGGTGTGAACACCGTTGGATCAGGCAAAAGAGCCAGATCCCAGACGCCTTCAGCAGTGAGGGCTTTGTCGTCTTGCAATCCATCAACAGCTTCTCCAAGACAGCCGTCAGCTGCGCGGTCCGCTTCGGCGTCCAATACTCATGGCTAATAGTCTCCACATCAACCGTGAGTTGAACAACCTCCGCATCCCAGCGCGCGACCGCCGCAGCGATGGCCTCACCCACCGCGAAGTGCACCTCCACCTGCTTCAACTCGTACAGCGCGTACAGCTGAGCGAGGATCTTGCCAAGGATATCATCCCAGCTGCCGTCGGACGGAAGAGACAAAGCCAGTCTCCCCAGAGTAGCAATGGCCTTTTCGTCACCCTTCTTTGCGTAGACGATCAGGGGATCGACAAAAGCTTTGACTAGGCTGTTCTGATTTTGCTGCCCTAGTCCAGCCGTCCACAGCTGGGACCACGCCTCGAACAACGTCTCTCGGGTCGAGGCGACGGATGTGGCTGAAGCTACCTCCTCCAACGTGGGGAAGACGGATGCCACCTCACGCATGCGGTCTGCGGAGCCGGCGCTGGAGTAGTACACCAGCCGCGAGGCCAGGTGCGCCAAAGCCAGGAACGCACCCTCGACCGCGTTCAAATCCGCTCCCACAACCATCTTCAGGTTCTTGGTTATCTCGACCAGTCTGGCCGTAACCTTTTCGAGCGCTTCGGCCGAGTTTTCCGGATGGGCGGCGAGGATACCCAGGGCCTTTGACCCCAGCGTACGCAACTCCTTTCGGTTGGACTTGATGAGGGGCAGAAGCTCCTCAGAGCGCGACGCGAGAAATCCCAAGATAGGCTTGGGCGCGAACGAGGCGAGATCGACAAACGAACGGGCGCAGGATTCGACGATCTTCGGAGCGTCCTCTCTCACCATGCCCTCGAAGGCGGCAGACAGCAAGACACCGAAGGGCTGCTCCTTGTAGGTGAATTGCGCGAGGTAGTTCCGGATAGCTTTGCGGCTGTTCAGATCGGACTGAGCCAAGGCCTCCAGCCTCTGCTGCCACCCGGCGTCGAAAGTAAAGTTATCCGCCAGGGCGGTCAGGAAAATGATTTTCCTGCAGTAATCAAGGGCAACGGGGAAGGCCTGGATCATGTCGCCGGGGTAGTTCTTGAAGAGGGGGTGGACATCGATCTCCATGCCACCCTCGACCGTTGACTTGAGCGGTACGAGGCTTGCCTTGAAAAACTGGTCCACCATCCCTTGCCAGTCGGGGAGGTCCTTGGACTTGTCCTCGTCCTCATTCGCGTGATATGTCCAGGGGTCTAGCCCCTTGTGTCCTTCTTCCACGACGTCGCTTCTCTCGTCCAGTCGGCCGGCAACAGCGACAATATCGATCCACCGTGCCTGAACATCAGAGAAAGGCAGACAGTTGTTGGCCCACTTTGCAACAGCGTGTCGAGTGCTGCGGACTAGGTCATCGTCTGTTTCCTCTTCGAGCAGCATGTATGAGACCAGAATCGACTGGAGCTCGACGTTCACCTTGAAGTTGTGTGGAGGCTTGAACAAGGCCGCCACGCTGGACAACGCTCCGTCGATGTTGACCACCACATCTGGGGTGGGATCCTCTGAGAGCGAGCGGAACAGCCAAGCAGCCAGCCCTAGGCGTCCGTGGTCGTCCATTGTCGTACCCTTTGCCAGTATGCCAATTGTCTCGTAGGCGCGCGAGCGCAGAACGCTGTCGTCGAGCGACTGGCGGAGGGGCCTGGGCCAGCCTTGAGACTGGACAAATTCTTTGAGCATGTTGACAAGGTTCATCCCGACATCGTTGAAGTCTGTCTTGCTGGGACCGATTCGTGCCACCCAGTTGATGAACTCAAATAGGGCTCTGTGGAGTTTGGTCTGCTCCAGGCCCGAGGACTTTTGTGTCGTGGGACGTTGATTAATGTCCATAAAGGTGGGATTTTCAGCCTCGGTATGGCTTTTGAGTTCCATATTACGCCGGAACACTGCCAGGACCTCATCCGTGAAGGTTGTTGCAACCTCAGACTTGCCCAGCATTCCCAAGATTCGAATCCGATAGGGAGGTTGCAGTTTGGAGTGGGCATCATAGAGCTTCTGCACAAGAGTCTTGTCTTCCAGAGAGACAGAGGTTCTCTTCAGAAGATCCTCTCCTACTCTAGAGATACGGTAGTCCGTGCTGGACGCCGCGTAGAGGGCAGGGATGAACCGCTCCACGTCGGTGAAAGCGCCGCTGGCTAAGAAGTTAGCAGCAAGAATGCGTGTCTCTGGTAAGTTTAAACCTCCAGCGGAAGGGTTCCAGGTGTCTTTCTTGCCAGCTAGTGTGAGGAAACTGATGTCTGCTTGTGTCAGGCCAGGAGCTGGCCTCTCGGTTGAGGCGTTGGCGGGCAACAGTAGGAGCTTGCCGAGCCAGTCAGCAACGTATTTGGCGTCCTCAAGGTGTGACAACCCCATGGCCTCTCGAAACCCAGCGTCTTCCTGGCTCCCTCTTGAAGGCACTTTGATTATAGGGAGCAAACGAAGAACAACATTGAACAGCTGGCTAAGTGAGGCCGCTGAGCCATTTCTAATGTCTTTCAGCGCCTTGGGCATGAGCTGCTGCTGCTCATGACGGTCAAGCCTCGCAACGCTGTGTTGGATGTAAAGTAAGTCAAAGTGCTTGATCAAGGGGGAATCAGTCTGCTTGAACTGATCCATCAGAGAAGCAACTGGGAGCACGATTCTAACAAGGTGTCAGCTCAAAATCTTTGTGAGGACGTAGAAACATGGCGGGAGATGCCAGGTACGCATCGAGCAACGACTTAAACTCTAGAAGTATGTCCACACAGTGTTGACGTACTTCAACAGCCACCAGCCTCGATGTGACTTGCCCCTTTTCCCTGTTTGGGGAGAAGAAAGGCACGCCAGTTAGGGGTGTAACTTACGTTGGAGATTGGATAAGCTTGTTAATATTTCCGCATACTGAGATGACCTTGTTGCGGACGCGGACATGAGGGCTTCCAGCTTTGAGAAGCAAAGGGCAGAGATATACGCGCAGTTTCTCCTCTAACTTCTTCTCATCCGAAGACGCACTCAAGATGGTCCATTCCGCTCCATCGAGCAAGGAGATGTCCTTCTTCTCCTCCTCAGTCAGAGAAGTCATGTTGCGAGACCGCTACTGGGCTCCTAACCCTCCAGCGGGGTGAGATAACGATCAAATAAATCGAGTAAATGATGGAGCAAATGGACTCGAGATGGTTGAAGGCGCTGGGTGGCGGATATCGATGGTAGAGGCGTGGTGGTACGATGGTGATGGAGATGGATATGTACCTGAGGTGGTAGGTAGCCGAAGCACGTCGAGTTGTAGTCCAGGTATGGGAAGGAGCTAGCTTAGATGATAGCCTGATCGTTGAGGTCGGGGTGATGCAAGCAGAGAGCTTAAGAAAGCAGACGCAGTTGCAACCCTCATATATAGCAGCTTAGGTGTGTTCGAGGTGGGCTTTTTACCAGACACACTCTGGTTATAAAGCTGACGCTGGTCACCTAGAAGACTTTGACTAGGCACACGGCGCTTTACCGGACCGAGGAGACGGTAGAGTCAACGCCCACTGCTACGGTCAACGCAGTACCCCGAGCGAGTACCCAAGGACCGTCACCCAAACAACCGTTTTTCTTCCCAGACAGGTCGGAGATTTGCTCCAACTCGCGGTTGAGGTGGTCACGATATCCAGACGGGTAGGACAGGGGACAACTAATCCCAAGGCTGAGATGCCTGGAACACACAGTGCTCAGCTATCAGTTACGAACACCGGTAGCTCGGTTGTAGGTGCGGGACGGGATGCCTGAGACGTCGCGAATGATGGCTCAAATGCACTTCGAGCTACTCAGGCCTAGAAGAAGGCGGAGAAAAGCAGTACTTATTTGAGACCGTTGATTGGGGCCAGTTATAGGAGCTTCGACCCCTTGATATCCAATCCAATGTAGTGAGACTCTTGCCGAGAAGCAGCAAAACAGAAATCCAGTGGATCTTCTCGGACTGGAGCTCCCTAAGGTCTTGGATGGCACAGATATGTAGGTAGTCCTTGTCGTATAGATTGGTGAGATCCTGGTATCTAAAGAGAAATTGAAGAGATGGCGCGCTAAACCAAACGCCGTTGAAAAGATAGTGGCTGTTGGGCAGAAAAAGGGCGCTGTGGAGGTCGTTGGTGTTTCAAAGCCAACTTGATGTTTGACCGAATGTCAAACCCAAGTTCTGGGCATGGGGGAGAAAAACAGAGATCTAGGTTGAATTTATTTCGAGTATATAGTATACAAGACGTTGTCGCAAGCACAGCTGCCTGTGTGTGGGAGAAGCGACGTTGTCGAAGTGGTTGACGTCTCCTATGTTCCCTTTAGGCTTCTTCAGGCTTCTTCAGGTCTACGACAGCACCAAACTCAAGCGCCAGGTGCTGTGGAGGGGTACAAGAACCCACAATCCAATGACTAATCGGACAAGAGATGAAGAGATCTTCTGCTGGGCTTCGTGGTTTGCAGCTGGCTTCGGAATAATGCCTATGCACTGCATAATAGAAATAAAAATCTCTCGATATCATCCATAAACAAGCCTCTGTTCTAACAGGGCTTCCTCTCAAGAAAAACCACTCCAGTCTCTTCGAATTCTCAAGTGAGGCCTTGTCAGCCTCAAATGCATCAGCCACGCGCCGCGGGGTTGGCAGCATGGCGCAGGCGGTTCTTGGCGCTTAGCCCGAACGGGTTAGGTGAATCGGACAAATCCCACCTTGGCCGCCGAGGACTGAGGTGAAGATGATCCACTCTCTAGTATCTCCGAATAACCTCACTTGGTGGTGGCTTCGCTATTGTAAGTCAAACACTACTCGCAATGGATTTTCTGGAACTGCACAACTAATATTTGAACTAGGCTATTCTAATTTACTAGTTCTAAGGAGCTTGCTTCTAGAGAGCATCTTCTATCCCCACTTCTATTCAAGAGCAATTAGGACAACAGACTACACTCACGCACTACCAGCTTGTTGCTTTGTAGCATAGGTTGAACCGCAACCTATGGGCATGGTTGCCGCTCCAGTCACATACACACGTCCAAGAAGAAGAAGAACGACCTGAACCTGTCTTACAATCACATGCTGAACCCTCAGTCCCCTCCTATCTCTCAACAAGACGCCAAATACAGCACTCTGGAAAAGGCCTTCAGAGCTGTTCACCCCATAATCCAGTATCCACTGGAATACCGTCATCAGGTACCTAGGTTCTTGTCCGCTTCTATATCTGAACAGTGAGTTGTCGAGATTAAACCCTTGGGCGCGGCAAATCACTGTCTAGGCATAATGGTCAATATAAGGCGGCACGTGTCTAGGGTGATCCCGGACAGGCTGTATGCCGCAGCTTCTTTGCCATGCCCCGGGTCAGTGAAAACAAGAAGATTGCCTGAAGCTGGTTTTTATGCTATTTGTGAAGACACTTTCGCTAATACTCGGATCACACGAAGAAGGCCACCGACTGACTTGTCGATGTGCTCCCAATCCACCGACAGACATCCTGTTCACATAGTGGCTTCACTGATGTCTCATACCCATCTCCATAGGATGCCAGAGACAGAAAGAAACGTAGTCTGGGAAGCAAGTCGAGCACAAAACCTCCTCGAAAGACCCAACTCTCTTGTCGGCAGGTCATTAGTCACCCAAGCAGGCAGCCCACAAGACGCGGTAGCACTTGTTAAGACCAGCGGCTGGCTGTTTACCCCTAACTGATATCCCGTCCAATATACCGACGAGATGGCAGACGCCATCCCAATCTCAAAAGTCTGGTTGGATGGTGGACGTTCCCGTCTGAACTACGGGCCGAACGGAAAGATTGGCAGGCATCTCCCAATGAGCTGACCGGGCATCAGGAGAGCGATGGGCGTATTGGAAGGTTGAAGAGAAGATCAGCCTGAAAGAAAGTTTTGTCGTGTTCAACAAGAACAATCTGGCAGAGTCTGAAAGACCAGTGATGCCGGGATCTGGTAAAGACGGGCGTTTTCAGGAACCACAGACCGCAGGAAGCTTTTGAACTACCTAGCTTGGTGGTGAGATGTTTGACAAAGCCACTGACCCAATGCTGACGTCTTCTGGTAGCCACAGATGTACAAAACTAAACGCCTCCCGAGAACCGAACCAATACAACGCCCAAGAACGTGCCATCTCAGGAAGCTTTACTAACCGGTTCCGATAAGCACCACGTCACCCTCAAAAGTACCGGATACTTTCAAGCCTCATAGATCAAGCTATACCATCTCGTCACCTGTTCGTGAGCCGATCTTGTGGGGGAACGCTAAACAACCTTGCCGAACTCCGCGTCATACTGAGCAAGTGGTGATTGCTCCAAATCTTGGCATTGGCTGCTCCCAGGAAGCTGGTGGTTTAAGGTTCATGCGGGTCTAGGTTCTCCGCAAACCATGGCAGGGAGCTGGTGAGATATGACATGTGCCTATCAGAGCGAATTATTAAGGTTAGAGCTAGCTACATGGTACTTATGGTTGAGGTCTCAGCGTTGAGGTGTTGGGGGTGGGTGTATCGTTGGGAGTTGGGATTGCTTTTTACGGAGTGAAGAGGTAGTTCTTGAGATATTATCGACGTGATATTCGCTAGCTTTGGGAGGATTTTTGTAGGGGTTTTCTTTAGAGAATGTTGGTAGCTGTCGAGATGCTTGCCCCGCTGTTACTAGGCAGCTTGCTCCGGAGCTGGAGCATAAGTCGTGGGTACGGATGTAGGTAATGCTACCGGGTAGTAATCAATAGAGGAATGGAGCAAGTTGTTTTCGTAGCAGCAAATACCGGTATATCTCTTTTGTTTACATTAGTACGAGCTGTCCTGCATATCGAGGGTATACAAGAAGCAACTCTTCAAAGACTTCGGACTTAGCTTTACTATCCTGCTATGTTTCTCTGAACGGCCCAGAAACACTGTCAAGGAAGCTGGACGTGAGACAGTTGTATCTGGTATAATAAACTACCACAGTGTAGCTCGAGGCCATTCACTTGCAAAGAGAATTTGGCCAGGGTTCTTCAACTATCTTGACGTTTTCGTGAGGCCACAAGCCATTCTACCAACAGCGGTGCGTCAGGCAGAGTCTTGTTTGCTCAAGATGGATGCGTGTCATAAATAGAGTGCACGTCTGGAAATCAAGAATCTCTCCTAATGATGAGCTGAACACAATTAAACCATGGATTCGGATGACAAGGTAGTGATGGTACGAGACCACGAGGCTAAGCATCTGGGAAGTTCAGATGGTTCAACATGGACGCCTCCGAGAGAAGGACAAGAGGTGGCTGTGAAGTCCCAACTCCACTGACTCGCCAAGAGCTGAAAAGGGCGGAGAGCATCTGCCGAAGTGACTTCACGGCTGCCGGCGATGCCGACACTGACATGACGAGGCCAACAATTCTTTGGAGCCGATGAGCCAAGAACCAAAGTGACTCCGGGTCGGGAGATGGCTAGCAAAGTTTGGATCGGGCGGTCATGAATACCATGTGGTGACAATTTGTGATATAGGGACGGCAACACTACAAAATCTTGTCCTGATCTCCGAAGTTGAGACAGCAGCCCAGTAACCGGGACATGACTCTTCCCAGAGACGCTGCTCACTCATGCAGGCGCAGGCTTGCGTAAACGGGTGGGGGCACGGCTCTCGATACGACCTCGGGCTTGCTGTGGAAGCCGAGCCCTACCCGGCAAGCCAAACGGAGGGTGCTGTTGACGGTCCTGATTCGTTGATCCAACAATGCAGGTGATCGCAAAGGGGCGTGTCTGTCTTGCAGGTTCGTCACCCGCCTGGGCTTAACGCGACGAGGAAATGTTCTGTAGGCATGTAGCAAACTATATAGCGTGTACGGTACTCCTCAGACCAGACACTCGGGCCTGGTATCGTGGTAAGGACCTCGTGGTGAGGTGTTTGTGGGATGGGGGGCGAGGTCAGTGATGACTGATGACGTTGCAAGGAAAGCCAGCTTTGTGCGCGAAAAAGAGCTGTGGGTGAGCGGGCTGACGAGAGAGAGCTCGGGCTTTTGCAGAGAGGCCCCTAAAAATGGAAGAATTCCACAGCTTCCAGTCCGTGCGGTCCCGGAACCGTATCCCTGTCGAGAGGCGGACCACCGGAATCGAGAGGAAGGAAGACGAGAGAGCTGTTACGTACCTGCATACAGTTCAAGTCGGTAGATAACCCAGCTGGCTGTACGAGTAAGGCAAGAGTAAACTGCTGAGATGCCTCTTCTGCCACATGCCCTCCCGGTAACTGCGTGCGGCTACCATTTTCTTCTTTTTACGGCGGCCTAGGGCTGCGGCGCAGAGACTAAATGCGCGCCACTGAGATCTGGGGAAGGTTGCAGCGCCGACGATCGCCTCTAGTGGTGGGTGGGCAGCGTCCCGTTGGGAAAAAGAAAAACACCACAGGCGGCGGGCCAGTCATGGTTTCAGGGCAGTTCCTTGTCGTTCCGCTGTCATCAACAAGATGAGCCATGGAGCTGATCCTTGTCGGGTGTACGAGAAGCTGGGAAACAAAACAATGTTACACGTGTGCCTCTTTGAAACCCAACCCTCGCACCGCGTCCAGAATTCCTGACTTGTCCCCATATGTTTCGACTGCTGCTCTCTTCTTGTGCTCTCTCCTCATGGCCAGCAAGACAATTCATCAAACGAAAGCTCTTGGTATTGCTGCGCTGGGCAAACTGTTTGTACTGGCGATAGTCACACACCTCCGGCGGGCTGCATGCAAACATCTTGGGGGGCCTCGTCTTGTTGGATTGCGCCTGCCTGGTAGGTTTGCGGTAGTGTTCTGTCGTCGGTGTCTGCTTGCCTGCCTCCTCATCAGCTGCCACAGAAAACCTTATTCCCTTTCCATCGGATGTTGCTGCCCAGAGAGGTGTGTCTCGTGGGGAATATTATTTGCAGAGCCCATCGCCCGACACTCAGCCGCCCAGTGGATACAATTTCCACACGAGGGACAATCAATTGTTGCGTGTGATGAGCATCTTGAGGGCCTTGTGAAGGAAGAAGCTACTCGAGGTCAAAGGCCGTGGTCCGCCACTCACACGCCGAGCGGCATGTTCCCTTGGGTGCGGTGGGATGGTGGCTGTTCGGCAGGGGAGGGCTGGCAGGGCAAGCGGGAACTGACGCGGGCATTGCGCCTGGTGTGGGACTGTGGGTTGCTCGTCGGTGCTGGGTGGTGCTTGGGCCGGCCGCTTTTGGGTTTTCCCCACCAGTCCACTGAAATTCTCTCTCTTCAAGCTCCTCAAGCCCTCCACTCTGGCGTTTCCCAGTTTTTTGCTTTCCTTTTGCTTCGCACACGGTCCACATTCGGGTTTCCTTCTTCTTACTTTACCCCCTCTGCTTCGCCTCGGCGTGTGCTTGCTTCTTGCTCTTTTTTTCTCTCCTTGCTCTCAGCGCTGCTATCAGAACCATAACCACCTCGTCGAAACATATTTCGCTTGCGTTTGTTGGCTTGCCGTTTTGTTAGTCAGTCACCGTACAATCCTAGCTCTTCCGTTGCCCCTCGACGCCGTCACGTCCTCTGTCGATCCGATACGAATACACGCCCCTCTTCCTTCGCCGCTTCTGTCAATTGTCGGTCCTTGACTGCTTCATTGCGAGTTAGGATCCTTGTTCAATTCTCCTTGTCGCCTGGCGCTCCTTGAGTAAGTGGCGACGTTTCTTGGCTGCTTTTTTGTTTGTTTGTATGCGCGGGGCTCCCCTCTCTGTTGTGACTCTTATGTGTGGGCTGGAACTGCGTGGATGGGTGATATGCTTGAATGGACTGGGCGAGTGGAAAGGATGGACGCCGAACCGATACCCATTGATTGACTTCGACTACCCCCTCGATTGCTCCTCTTGATGTCGCCACGCTCTCGATCCCTGCTACTCGTCGACGATTACCCTGAAAATACTCTCGACAACACGAACTTTGAACTCCCGTCGAATCCTGAAGACTGCCGCTCGCCCGCGTCTCGTGTGCAATTGACTTGGTTAGATACCATGGTTTATGCAAATGGGAAGCATGTGGGCTTTCCACAAAATGGGTTGTGGTGGGGCACTGCAGTAGAGGGGATTAAGCGCACCACCGGCTCGGTCTTCCCAGTTGAATCCAGTTCAGGATATGAGGATGCTCTATGTGTCGCACTCGAGTACGGCTTCAAAACCGAGTTTTGTCGACCCCCTAGTTGGATTTGCCTTGGGTGTTTCGCCCCCTGAGGTCTGAGTCTATGGGAATGACCGAGGGTTTGTGTTCTGTCTGGGAACTTTCTGAGAAGGCGGGAGACGCAAAGCTACTGTAGGAACCGCAGGGGAGTGGCGTGGCGTTTACTGTGGTCTCGGGGCTGGGGTTTGAAGCAGGCTTGGTGTTTTAAACGCTGGGCTAAGTCTGGGATGGCCAGTTGGGAGTTTGAGGGCTTCGCGCAATCATCAGCAGTAGTCTTGATGTTCATATGCGCTTTGATGGCTAACAGGCAGCTAGGTTCTTGTCTTCCGGAGTCTTTGCGGCAGTCTCATCTCTCGACTTCCTGTCTTGGCGTGAGGAGTCTTCGCAAACAATTTCATAGGTATGATAACAGTTTTCCTATGTGTTTGATTCACCCCCTTTGTGTCTCCGTTTGTTGGGATTTGGTAGCGATGTGTTGTGGATTTTCATTGTTGTTTCCTGGTATGGTGCGGGGTCTCGTGTGATCTCTGTTTGGAACGGTCTTCCGGGGTAGTGGTTTGACAAGCAAGAGGAGGCACTCGGGCGAGGCGGTCACTCATTCTTGTCTCCGGTTATGCTGTGGGCACATTCAGGGGCGAAGCAACGTCTTCTCGAGGACCGTCAATGTCTGTTGCCACCATTCAAACCCGACTACTCATCTCATGTCAGTATCTGGTCGACAATCCTCTCGGAGGGCAGAAGCAGTTCTGGCTAGCATGGCGCACTCTCCCGCAACCGTAGCTCTTCGGCTCCTGTCGCCTTTCACCTAGGCTCTCGATCGTGTGTACCGACTGCTCCCGTACCTCAACCCCTTTCTGTGGACGTTCTGCGGCCCTGGCTGTCTTCAGTTCAACCTTGATACAGCTTCGGCGTAGTTGTTTGAACCTGGGACTTGAGCATTGCGCCTTGCTCTTCTGGGACTTGGTCAGCAGTGAACTGTTGTCGCAGTAAGGGGGCATCTCAGCGCAGAACCAGCCGTGTTTCCTCATCTCGCCGTGTTCAGAACTGGTAGTTGTGTGGATTTCGTGGATTCCTATCACTGTTGCTGCTTAGAGGCGACGTCAAGAGTCTTGACCTATCTTTGGATTGGCTGAAGAGGTCTGGACCTGATGGGGCTTCGATCTACCTCACAAGTCAGCACCCACTCGTCACTATGGGCTTCAGGCTGCCTCTTCACCGGCAACGATATCGACGTCGGCGGACTTCGAGATGACCCACAAACCGTCTTGGCAGGCCGACTCGCCCAAGCCAAAAGAGGACTCTTGGTACCAGGTTTCGTCGAACTGGCATTGGACGACCGCTGAGTCTCTGGACTGGACTGCTGGCTTTGAGTCATCGAGTATCGTCAAGGCCTCTTTCTGGTTCAAAGCATTGCCTGGCTCATCTTCTGGTACTTGGCTTGGGTTTTACGCATTGCGGGTAGCCCCCGTCGACAGTTCGAGATCTTCGTATGTCTGTTGTTCAGTATCCGGCAATGTTGGCTGGCCACAGCAACCTTGCCCCAGCCTTTCAGCCAAAGAGTGTCCCGTTTTTTCTGGAGAGCTTGCCACCCGCTGGCCCTTGGGTCTACTAGGTCGTCTGTTCTCGTCGATTCGCTTGTCGGTGTTGCCTTGTGGCCAAGCCAGTTGCTTCGTTACCAGAGTCTTGGCTACCCTGCCGTGTGCCCGAGGTCCTCTTCCCGGGTTGGTTGGTCCTGGTCTTGCTCTATCGAGGTGACTTGACGTCCACAATCTTGAAGGCTACCCTCTGTTTACCGCTTCTCTCGATTCTGTTTTCGAGTCATCGACGTTCGCTGTCTGGCTACTTTTATCCTTGGGAGTTTGTTCAGCCACTCGCAAGCCTGTGTCCTCGCCTCATTCGCTAGCTTTGGTTACCAATTTCAGCACCTCATAGCTACGACACCGACCTCACTTGGTTGCTCTCACCATTAGCTCTCGCTCCAGTTGCAGTGACTAGGGGCAGTAACCACTACAACTAGCCATTACAACTACTAGTGGCTGTCAGCTCTAGTAGCTGTCAAGGCTAGTCGCTATGAGCTCTACCAGCCGTATAGGTCTTGGCGCTCGCTTCTAGTCCTACAGACCCGCATAGTGGCCCTATCATTGGTACTATTTTTTGCCCTGGTGTGGTTGGGCGCCACACACAAGCCAACCTCCGAAGTCTTGTCCTGGGTATCTCTTGTTTCCTGGCTTGTTCACTATTACGGGGAGGGCTCTGTAGGAGACCGGCGGGCCGAGAACGAGTTGGATATGAAGCATGAGCCGGATCTGGAGTCGGGAGAAAGCTCAAAGGGGGGGGGATTAAAGCCAGAAGGGGGTAGAGCCATGAGCATGCAGTGTCTTTTCACGAAAGCGGGAGCGGAGCGAGACGGCGTCTGGGAAGGCGCCTAGCAGCCGAGTGCTGGTGGTAAGCTGGTGATTGGCGCGGCCGACACTCTTTTCAAAGCGACACACCGGTCTTCAAGGACAGGTCTGGTCTTGCCGAGCCCCATCCTCTGAATCCTCGGTACAACTTGGCGAACTCAAATTGGAACAGATAGAAAGTTTTTCATTGCGTGCCGTTGTCGTTGTCACAGTTGTCAACTTCGTCAATGCCGTGAACGTCTTCACCGTCGTCACCCCGGCAAACCTTATCAATACCGCCAATGCCGTCACCCTGGTCACCGCCGTCGCCCTTGTCACTCATGTTATCTTTGTAGCCCTCATTGTGGTCTTGTTGGTCGGATCTTCGAGGTTATCGTGGCCGGGTCGTCGAGGTCTTCGAGGTGGTGGTCGTGGGTGGCCCTCGTGGTGGTCGTCGTCAAGATGGTGGTCATCGAAGTGGTGGTCCTTGTGGTGGCAATTGTCGAGATGGTGGTCGTCGTCGTCGTTACCGGCGTAGTCTTCGTGGCTATTGTCGTCGATGTGGTCGTCAGAGCCACAGCTACTTCACCGTGGAATCGCCGCTTTGCTTCCACCAGGGGACTTGATTTTGGCTTTCGATCTCAGTGAGGACTGTATACCACTCCCCGGATCAAGGCTCCCCCACTACTTACCGCCGCCATCGTCTCCTCGTCGAGTTAGAACCACGCCAGTGTCAGCCACAAGCCGGCCTCTCGTTTTGGTCTAGGTCCTTCCGAGTAGGAAGTGGCTCTGCTGTTCTCGGCCTCGTTGCCTCCAGCCATTGGTGGCGTGCTTGATCACTGTCGCGCACTGCTCCCGTCCCTGAGTCAAGCTGCCTTGTTGGGAGATCCTCGACTGATTTCCAGATGTCTGAACCTCTCTTTGGCCAGATGGTATCATCATTTCTCGGTTATAGACTTCATACTTGTCTGCTTGATCGTCTTCCATTACTCAACCTTCCCGTGGAAACGACCCAACTCAACACTCGAGTTGCGCTTCCATCCTTTGTTTCAGTTGCCTGGGCGCTTATACAGGTTGAGGTGGATCAATCGCTGGCTTCAGAGGGCTCGGGTGTTCGGGACGTTTCTCAGGGTATGACAAGGGAGGGGCGAAATGATGGCAGACTTTCTCCGTGGGTTGGACGCTCAAGAGGCTGTCCACAGGGTGTTTGGGTTTCGTGGATGCTGAGGTCGAGTGGTGATATACGTCTGGAGGAACAAGGCTATCACCGTTGAAGCACCAGTCTGGCAACACAATTTGGGGGAGAGATCAATACATTTTGAAAGGCACAAGCGAAGTCAAATGCTAATATCTAGGACTCAACAGGCTGGTCTGATCGTCTTCGGGATCTTTCGTACCTTCCACGACTTTTAATCTTCCTTCAACCACTGTCCTAGGTAAGTCTACTCTACCCTCCACTGGCTTCGTGTTCCCGGTCCCCTCGTCCTTCCACGTCACTGCCCTGGCCTTGACCTACTGCCTAGCAAGCGGTCACAAACCCGGACCTTCATCCACTCTGTGTTATGCCAGCAGCTACCCTTTGACTCGACTTCACCGCTTGCCCCCCCCCCCCCCATCCTGCTCTTCCCTCTCTAGATTATCTACCCTCTTGTTCTTCCCTCCGAGCTTGTTTCTTCCTCGTCTAAGATTGGCTGCTGGCGAAGAGGCCCCCCCCACTCGTTTTTCTGCCTCAGATTTCCCCTGCTTAAATATCTCCTCTCGCCCCAACCTTTCCTCCCAAACTTCCTTCTCTCGCAATCTCACTCGCCCAGCTTTTTTCTGCTCGCTTTCTTCACCTGGGCCTCGCAACAATATTCTGACACTTAGTACGCTTGCAACAGAAATCACATCAACTCTCAATTCATTTGGTAAGTAGATTTGTTTTTTGTTTTCTTCCTATCATTCTTGAAGTCGCTGGGTGGCGGCGTATTTGCCATACCTACGATTCTTCAGCGATTTCTCCCCCATTCCCATTCGCCTCTTTCTCATTGCTTTCTGGGTTGTCGTGGAGCTTGAGCCCAAGGTCCCGAGCCAGCGGCAGCCTTTCACGACCAGAAGTTTTCTTAAGCTCACATATCACATACACATGGTACCACTTCGGAGCAAATAATCCCACAGTTGGGACGCTGGATTGCCGTTTCCTACTCATTCAGCGAGATCTCTCGAGAACGAGTCCGGCAAGCGAGGCTTAGTGGCCCTGTTCAACCTCACTCCTGTTACTTTGCTCCAACTTCGCTCTCCGCTCGAGATTTTTTCTCATCAGGCGTGGAGTCAACACGTGACACGAGTTCCACTTTGTTTTTTCTGCTTCTAAACCTCTCACTTTTACATATCACTCACCAACCAAACTCTCCTTCTTGGCTGCTTTCATCTTGCCCCGCCTGCTAACGATTTTGGGCACAGCCTTCATCTACAAGAGCTCCTTCGTCACAATGGCTGAGTATCCCGCTCCTGGTGTCCCCGGTGCCCCCGGCAATGGGCCCAATGTCAATGGGTCTGGTGACCCCAGCTTTTCCTCGCCATCCCAGATGCCCGCCCCGAGCGAGGCCGCGAAGACTCTCTGGTAGGTTATCTCGCTTCGTTTCCATAAACTCGTCTAACTTGGCTTAATAGGATGGGTGAAATGGAACCCTGGATGGATGAGAACTTCATCAAAAACGTCTTCAGCAACACCTCGGCCGAGAACGTCCAGGTGAAGGTCATTCGTGATCGCAACTCTGGGTAGGCTACCTTCCTTGTTGCGGTCTTACTTGATACTAACTCTGCCAGCAATGCCGGCTACTGCTTCGTGGAGTTCTCGACCCCCGAGGCTGCCCAGAAGGCCTTGGCCTTGAACGGCACCCCCGTTCCTAACAGCCAGCGCGTGTTCAAACTGAACTGGGCTAGTGGTGGTGGCTTGGTTGATCGTCGGTATGTTTATGTTCTTCCATCTCATGTGTAACCCTGCTGACACAAGACAGTGATGACCGCGGTCCGGAATTCAGCATTTTCGTTGGTGATCTTGGCCCCGAGGTCAACGAGTTCGTCTTGGTTTCACTTTTCCAAAGCCGATTCCCCTCTTGCAAATCCGCCAAGATCATGACCGATGCTATGACCGGCCAGTCGCGCGGTTATGGCTTCGTCCGCTTCAGCGATGAGGGCGACCAGCAGCGTGCCTTGGTCGAGATGCAGGGTGTTTACTGCGGCAACCGCCCTATGCGGATCTCCACTGCTACCCCAAAGACTCGGTAAGGAATTCGCTCTTGTTCCAAATGTTCACTGTCTAACTGACTTGTAGCAGCTCTCATCAGTACGGCCATGCCCAGGGTGGCAACCAGATGATGCCTCCTGTCCCCGGCGCCCAGGCCCCCATGTGGGGTGGTGTCCCTCCGTACGGCTACGGCCAGCCCGCCGCCCCCTTTAATCCGATGCAGCCCATGAACCAGTTCACCGATCCCAACAACACCACTGTCTTTGTCGGTGGTCTCTCCGGCTACGTCACTGAAGACGAGCTCCGTTCTTTCTTCCAAGGCTTCGGTGAAATCACCTATGTCAAGATTCCTCCTGGAAAGGGTTGCGGTTTCGTCCAGTTTGTCCATCGCCACGCCGCAGAGATGGCTATCAATCAAATGCAAGGTTACCCCATCGGTAACTCTCGCGTCCGCCTCTCTTGGGGCCGTTCTCAGAACAACTCTGGTGTAGGCACTCCTTACCGTCCTGCCCCTCCCCCGCCTCACTATCTGGCTGCCGCTGGCATGCCTCCTCACGCTGGTCCTGGTGGTCCTTACGGCGGTCCTGCTGGCCCTTACGGTGGCAACCCCCCCCAGGGGCCCCCTCCTTCTGGTCCCATGCAGGTGAGTCTAATGGCTGTCTGAGCAACGTTTGTCTCTAGAGTATCTGCTAACACTTTTGCTAGTAACTTTCCTCTAACTCCGCTTACTCGAGTCCTTACATCGCGTGGCGTTTTGGGTGGCGTACGGGAGACGAAAAGCACGAAGAGGTTGATATTCTGCAAGTTGATCGCAATTCTTCTTTACGCCTCCACTTCGGTTGGTCTGTTCGGCATTGCTCGGCGTTCTGGTCTCTGTTGTCGTTTGCTTTGCTTTGATCGCGTTTCTGGGCATGCTTATGACAAAGGGGCGCGTGAGCGGAAGGGATGAATGGGAATGGCTTTAAGATCGTTACATCTTTCGAGTCGGTTTCTTTTGTTTTGAGCTGTCTTTTTCCTTCTTCTCTTTTACTCTCTTTTTCAAAAGTCTTCAGCAGCTATCCGGCAGTCTTGCTCAAGGAGGGGTGCGATATCTTCAGTCTCTTGGAGATCTATCATCTTCATCAGGATTCTTTCTCGCGAGATTCCCCCTAACCCGGCCTCTTTTTTCTTTTCTTTCATCATATGGATAAGAAGATGGACGGTTGCTTTTCTCTTTTCTGTGCTCTTTTCTGCGACTGGACTGGGGCCAAAAGTTGAAGACTTGGGTCGACGATATGGACATCTTTGTTCTCTGGCAGCTGGTTATGGGGCTATTTTATTAGCAAGGGAGACTTTGATACTCTTTTCTGCAATGACATTCGGTCACAGCTGCTTTGATGCTTTATACTCTTGTGTTTGTGCTAATGCTTATGCTTTGTCTTGTGTGCTTTTGGATGTCTGTTGTGCTTTTGTATATGATTCGAGACGTTCGGATATTGTATTTGCCTGTGGCGTCTGTATCCCCTTTTTGCGTTGTATATCTAGAAGGATGCTTAGTTTGGGGCTATGGCGCAAAGGGGGACATCATTACTAGGCTTTTTGGCATGTTCAGCGTTAGAACACAGTACAGAGACTCTTTGGCTCAAGGGTCCATTTAGCCTACTACAGTCTTGTGGGGTGAAGAAGAATGGATGTTGGAAAGGAATAAACGAGAAAAAACAAGAATAATAGAGAAAAGAATCAAAAGGGAGCGGGTCTAAGAGGGGAGCAGTGAGGCAGGGAGTTGAAGCAAGTTGGATGGAGTCAACGGTGGTTCAAGGAGCAAGTTGATGATGAAGTCACGGTGATTTGAGGGGCAATCGTGCGAGTCTTCAGGTAGAAAAGCGAGCACTTTGAGCGTTGTGCTTTGAGATTAGTTATCTCGTTCCGTTCTCGTTTGCTTTTTCCTCTGCTATACCCGCCACCAGATACCGACTTCTTCAGCCTGAGGAGCTTTGATCTGGTGGGCTTGTGTACCCGTTTTACAGTGTTGGTTGATGTAGCTCTGTTTACAAAGCGTCTTGCTCTTTAAACTGTTTTGCTTGGTCGTCAACGGGTCAGCAAGACGTTGCATTGTTTGGGTTGCAACGGGTCTGCCAGGGCTGTTTGCTGGAATAGGACGGACAGACGGGGCGATGGGTTGGTCATTCTGTGACACCCTAGCGGCTGGCTTGAAAGTTGGATTGTAACTAGCTTGCAAGAGTATATCGTAAGCAGAGTTATGGCTTGGAATGTATCTCTATGTACCAGGTATCACGAGTCTTTTTCATTCAGTGAATAAATTTCGATCTAGACACTGCTTATGTGTGCGCTGAGAGAGACGGTTGGAAATCCAAACTTGGTGTGCTTATCTGCTTTTTTGGGTTGTTTTTTTTAATAACTCCCTAGGTCTGGGTTTGAGTGCAGTAGGTATGTGGATTGTTGTCTAAAAAGGTGGCCGATCTGAATGATTGGAAGGTATTAACACCCTTGGATCCGGTTTTATTCTATCCTGGAGTTGGTGATTGACCTTGCTGTAGTAGGTTTCGTGTTTGTGTGAACTCGCGGTCGTTGGCTCTACTTGTCATTATCTAGAAGGTAGGCTGTTGTAGATAGATATTAGGTTAAGTTGTTATTGGCCTTGCTTTGGTGTGATCTTGGGGAGGAGCTAAGAAAGAGCGAGCTGCGTTGATGTCTAACAGAGTGCAATAACCGTCCTCTATGTGCTAGCATTGAGTGTCACATGGCCTTGAGTTGAAAGACAATGGATGGGTAGCACTGGAAATTGGTTAGGTAGGTAAAGTACAACATGTCTATGTACAAACAAGAAATGCCACCCGGAGCACCTGTAAACATTACTCTCGCCCAGTGTCAATGCCCTCTGCTGTCTTCCAAAGCTCAAAAAGTTTGAAATGACGCCCAAACAGGCATGTTCACGGAAGCAGGACCTTTTGTCAAACGCTACATGATGTTGGTGTCACCCTTGTTGTTGCTCGCTCAGATGAGGCTCTGAGTGCTACTCAGTGCGGAAGTGCTGGGACTCGTCTTGCCTTTGTGGCTGTGGTGACTCTTCTAACTCTGGCAAATGACCCCGAGAATGGTTGCTGGCTCTATGATGAGGGCATGGCTGTGCATCAGCTGCTTGGTGTACACCGTCGCCTGCGCCTACAAAACCATGTTAACATTTTGCCTCGCTTGTCGGGAACATCTGATAGGTAGCTTGGATTCACGGTACTCATAGTAGCATCAGCCTCCAACTTGCTCTCAGGCATTTGGAAGATGAAACACATTCAGTCGTTAAGCTGGCAACCTCCTGACCACTTAAAGCAGTTTTAGGAACACTGGATGGGGTTGGTTGACACCCGGCAACACCAACAAGTAGAATCAGGAAGCTTGCTTGTAGCATTGGCTCCCTCTATAAAAGCTGTGATCTCAGAGGTGATCGTGTCACCTGTTGAAATGGTGCTCAAACACGATACTAGCCACAACAGGGTTACCACAACAGGCCTTTGGCGTATACGTAGAAAAGCCGGGTGCGCCGCGCAGGCTGCACTTACTCGAGAACAATCAAAGGACAGGACGAACATGCAACCCACGCGATGAACATGGCATTGGCCTGATCAGAGGGCCGAAGTCGCACTGCGCGTGTGCAATGGTAGTACTTTAGAAGAATCAGAAGGCGATAAGCTGTCTAAGGTAGAATGCAGGCAATCAGCGTGCTGTTATACATGACCCCTGAACCACCCCCCCGAATCCGCCACAACGCCAATAGCCCACATCCTGCCATCCATTGGCTGGCCACACCCCAGACTACCGTGGAGGCATCTCAACCGATGGTTGACAATGAAAACTAACTATCCAAACGCGGTCATTTAGAGGAGGTAAAAGTCATAACAAGGTCTCCGTTGGTGAACCAGGAGAGGGATCATTAAAGAATTGCAACACTCCCTCAGATCACCCTGCGCGCACACGCGAACACCTCTGTTTGATCCGACACAGTAAGGTCTCACAAGTAGGCAGCCTCATGAGCAGCAGATGGTCAGAATGCTGTTGTTGTTTGAGATACTGCCGCGATGGAGGTAGTAAATACAAGCCTAGTAGCCTTACCTATGGGAAAAGATATCCTTTTCAGATCCCCTAGAGGGCCTAACAGGTATTAAAATGTAGCGACTGTGAAGGAGAACCCCCTGTCTTCCCACCACCTCAACCGACAGTTGGTCTTGACCCGCTTCGGCAAGAACCATGCTCTGGAAAGGGGTGATACTCACCATCCTGATGGTCTTCAATAAGCTGGTCGTTAGGCAGGTAATTCTAAACTGGGAAGCCCGTTGAAGAGTTGCACATGAAAATTGCCGGTGGGGGTGCGATGTACGCAGAGTGTATCATCGCGCGATGAGCAGGCCGTTGAAGAGTTGTCCTTCTTTGAGTGCTTGACGCCCTTACTGCGAACACGCTGGCCACCGCTGAACCCTATGTCAGGAATAGACGGTTAACTCGGCCCGAACAGAGGGAGCGGGCACATCGCTATTTTCTTGGAGGAAGCAAAGGGCTAGACATTTTGTCTTCCTTCTGTCATTGCACAATGACGGATGTTATTACACCATATAATGTGAACTGGATGAGAAGCTCTTGTAGTCGTTGTCCATCGCACACACTGGCGCCTGCGAATGCCAGGGTTGCCTTTGGGTTTGCTTGTATTGGCTCTCGTATTATTACATTAATCTTTTTTGTGTGCTATTGGAGTTGTCCAACGGTGGCTGGTGAGGATGTCCGAGGGGGTGAGGGTCATTCTCTCGAACAGGGAGGCAGATACCGTGGTCCCAACAGCGGATACCATTGCCTGTCAGTTGCTTCCACATCGTTCTGATCGAAGGTGCCAACAACTATGACCCGTGAATTGTGGGAGGGGCAAGGAGGTAAAAACGGCGCTTGTTTTGGAGTTCCCATATGAATTGAATGGCGGATTTGTTGCTATCTGTACAACAGACAGATACTTTCCTTTCGAAATGAGAACCTTGGCATGTGCCACCTGTGAAACCGAAAAAATGAAGGTGACAAGAAAATGAGACTACTTACGCATTTGCGGCCAGGATATAAATAGGAAGGTCAGCACCATCCGTTGTACCCCCCCACTTGGGCTTTTCCCATTCCTACTTTACGTATTAGTGGTGTGGCGAAAAGAGTGAGCGACGAGAGCAGGAACACAGAAAACATAACTACTGGGCTTCTCTCATATGCCTTGGATCCCCTATTCTTGCAACCAAGCCACTGCCTGTCTCGGCATCGAGACCATTCTGTGATGTGGTAGACTGAGGGTGGGTCACTGCTGCGCAGTTCGAAATCCATACGACAGGTTGCAGGCCTGGGCAGTGGAATGAGCTACGTCTCGTCTCATATAGTGAGACGGCCTTATTTTTCCCCGAGCCGATCCGAGCTGACCTATTGGCTTGTCCCATTGGCTCAGTGGGACAGTAGGTTGGTGATAGTGGGGCCATGGTGGTGAGGGCATCGTCAAAGTCTCCCCGGCATGGCACTCGGCCTCCCTAAAATGGCTCCTGAGGCACCTTGGGACCGTAACACTCATTGATCTGTGAGGGTTTTTCGATCCCCGGCTTCTTTAATATAGGTCAATTCGTCG
Organism: Triangularia setosa; assembly: GCA_033296915.1. NCBI lineage: Eukaryota > Fungi > Ascomycota > Sordariomycetes > Sordariales > Podosporaceae > Triangularia > Triangularia setosa. Next base: position 776 of record MU866278.1, on the reverse strand, counting down.
TTCTTCACTGTCTGACGACCAATTCGCCGTTTTCGGTTTTTTTCTCGGTCAAACAACGCTCACACTACCGGCCTTGATCGCCCACCCATGGCCACCAACCTTGCCACCGTCATGTCCTCCGTTGCCGACGATGCCACCACGGTATCTTCTTCTACCAAAAGCTCCGAAGGGTCCCTTCGTACTACCGCCGCCATTGCCGAGATCGTGTACTTTCGGCCGTCAAAGGAAAAGCGTGTCTCCCTCCGCCAGCAAGTCCTAGATTGCAGTGACATCAAAGCCGAGGATCTCTGTTTTGTATGGATGAACAGGTGTATATCCAGGAAAGGTTCCTGGTCAGTGGAGAGAAAAGGAAGTCTTGGATCAAGCAGTATGGGACCTGAGTTACTGAAGGCGATCTGGAAAGAGGTATCAAAAAAGACTTCCTTTCAATATATACCCTGTTAACTGTGGGAAGATATTCAGAAGGGACCTGCCTGGATCTGTATGAAGTGCCCGGCGGCGATCTACAACAGTATTTCAATACCAGGCCCTGCCCGCCATCTTACCGGCTTTCACAACATCTCCGCCCCCGAGGAAGACCTGGTTTCTTCTTTTTCTTCAAAGAAGAGAAAGCATTCCTCTGTCGCGGATCTTCAACGCCAAGCAGCTGTTGTAAAGCGCCATCAAGTCCCCATCGCTAAATGTGACAAGGGCTGGAGTTCAGGGCTTGGAACAACATAGGTTCAATTCATTTCAATAATCTTCAGTGGCCTCAAGATCCTTGATGAGGAATCTTT